>CACRXK020000445.1:0-32074 GCA_902702795.2 Paramuricea clavata | reverse complement strand
GGGGGTAAAGCAAAACCAAACAGGGGGTAGGGCAAAACCAAAAACCAAAAAAAATTATTCCAAGAAAAAAATCTTCCCAGGCATAGTGCAAAAAAAATTCCTAGCTTGGAAGATAGGCCTGTAAATTGTACTTAAAAAAAAATTTCCAGCCATAAGACCTTATTCATAAATCGTGACGAGGCCTCGTATCCTAGGATACGGGAACAAAACGCGGGAAAACAAGCGAAAACTGCCTGACAAGCCAAATTCAGATGCTATTGTGTCGACTTTAACCGCTTGTTTCTTGTTGCTTTTTGCGATTTATAACGATTTTTGTGTGTATTTTAAGACTTTGTTCCCACAACGAAAGCGGTAAACGAGTATATTATAAAAGCGATCGGTTTTTCTCCCGTTTTTGTGTGAAAAAAATGACAACGTAGCGATGGTGTTTAACCAGAAGCGAAAAACAGTATTTTACTGAGATTTTAACGTCAATATAAAGGTTATTCCGTGAAGAATCAAGACAAATATGGAATGAAAGTATAAATTTTCGAATTTGACATAAATATGAAAGAAAACAACAGTCAAAAATCACAGCGAACGTCATGAATGTTATTGATTCGTACGGGAAAATATGAACTATGTCTATGGCTGTGGCTCGATATAAACATTCTGCAAGCAGCTTACAAGTTAAAAAAATGAAGGCTACATTACCTCAGTGAGTTGTAATCCTATTTCTTCAACAACAGCTTCATATTTCTTACGATTTTGGTGTTGTATACACGTTTTGTAGCCTTGTTGGTTGGTTGTTTTGCCCATACAAACTTGGCAATAATACGAAGTCAAAGGCCTTTCCTTTTTCGATTGACTCCAGCATCTTTTGCTTTAAATATCATGTTATATTATATTTTCTCAGAAGTATTTTTTTCAACTTTCAAGATCAGTTTCATAGATATTATTTTCGAAAAAAGCCGTAATATTCACGAAATAAAGCTGCCATAGCCGACAGCAAAAAAAACATTTTGTCAATTTTGCCGCGTTTTCCCCCCGTTTCCTAGGATACGAGGCCTCGATCACGATTTATGAATAAGGTCTATTGCCTCTTAGAAAATCCCCCCCCCCCTCAACACTTTTTTAATGGTAATATTACTCATAGTTTTCTTGTTTTTGTACAGTGGAAGCTACTAAAGCCATAAAGAAAAAACAGCATATTTTTAATAAGCCTAGCATTTACGGTTATATTAACAAAATATAAATGCATACTATCATAAAATTGAATATCTATTGATTATTCTCTAGTGTTGGTAAAGTTAACCCTGGTCATATTAATGAGCAAGTCGCACGATTTTTCAGTCAATCTCACAACGTTTTAGATAGCAACTCACTATTTCTGCTACTCAAGGGTATAATGGCATTATGGCAGGTCTGCTCCCGAGACCCTATGGTTTTAATATATTTACGATTATGCTCACCCCCTGAATCTTTTCAGTGCAGTCGTGTTCCCTAGCTGCTGCCAGACTACATTGTAGTATTATTTTTGCATGAGGAATATTTCCATGGTGCATAGCAGTTGAATAATAACGAAGGCAGAACATTTGACAATGACCGCATTATGCATGGCCTGCATGAGGCATGCAGTGATTTACAGTACTAAATTGTACTAAGCCAAAAGCACTTGACATACAATTCTCTTTCTATAGCTTTTATTCAAACAATGCACAGGTATCAAGCGTAATTCGTTCGTAGACCCATTGCCAAAATTCCCCATTTCAATCCACCTTGGCTGTAATGAATCGCACTCATTCGCAGAGAGAAAGTGGTCGCCATTGGTACCAGCGTTTATAGTACGTCACAGTTACTGCATTGCTTTGTTTTGCTTTGTTTATTTTGCTATTGAGCTCCGTTCACACAATTTATACGACAGAATGAATTTGAAACCCTCCTTAAATCTGTATACGTTCCTTAATAATTCTTAAATTGGGCATTTAAAAGAGCATTTCTAGTTTAAACAGGACCGAATTCCGGCACAGTTGGCCGTCGAATTCCCATGTAAACACACTGAACGGGACGAATTAGCGTAGGAATTCGAACGTAGACAAATTTCACTTTAGTCTTTACAGTAATTTACACAATATGATCTATGATTTAATGTGCTTTTTACTTACATAATATTCTTGCTTGTCCAAAAGTCTTCCGATTTATTAAAGTTCAATGTGGTAACAGTAATTTGTGGCAATTTTATACTGCGACTTGCGACAAGCTTGATCTTGGCCTAGATGCGCTTGTGGTCTGAACTTAGGCGTAGAAAGATCGATAATTGGGAGGCTCATATTCATATATTCGTGTTCTGCTTTATGAATTTCTTTTGAAATCAATTGTTTTTATGGTATGTGAACACGAATATATGAATATGAGCCCCCCCAATTATCCTTTCTAATATCTATTCTGTGGTAAAGTTACAAAATATAAATTGTGATCATTTTATTTTCCCCATTATTAATTAATCAAATCTAATTACAAATACAATCGAATCACAATCAGTCCCATAATTTTCAACCCATTTTGAGGCACGAGATTTTTTATTTCTTTGCAGTTCCAAAGTTTCCAATCTTTTCCGTGAAAATTACCGTAATCCGGCCTACCTCTAATTCTTGGAAACATAATATACGAATTCATATCAGAGACGGGAAACTAGCCATCGGTTTCGACGAGTCTTCCGTGTCAACTTTTCCGTCTAAGAATCTTATCTTAAATTCGCCATCAGACGGATAAATGAGACGGATAAAGCGTTGCTAAGCAAGGAAAAACTGGAACTAGAATTATCGAGAACTCGCTCCGTTCCCAAATTTATGTTTAGACGGGTTTTAATGGACAAGTTTCCCGTCTCTAATTCAAATTAGGTGCTACCACCCAATTCACTCTTCTTAAAACTCATCAATTATTAATTAAGTATATATTGATGTTGTAATAACAGCGCTCTTGATCATTCTATGCAAAAAAGCGCTTTACAAATTATTAAATTATTATTATTAATTATAACCCTTATAAAGAGAGTGTTTACACGAGCACTATAAATGAAGAGTTACCACTTCCAACTTTAGCCGCATGATTTTCACTCAGTGAAAAATCAACCGTGTTGTGCCAGGACTGTTTCGTTTCTGCAAACTTACTACTAATCAATTTATTTTCTTATGAAAACCAACTGAAATCATATTTTGTGGAGCAGATTTTCAAATAGTAACCAACAAACAATTGCTGTTCTTGGGTCTCTTACTCAGCTCTACTTGGATGGCCAGCCCTTCCTGTTGCACTTATGTAGAAATTTCCAGCTCTTCTACTGCGCCACATATCGGGGAAGTCAAAAGCGAATCTTGCCTTGGGGAGCTGGCCCCTGTCATATATTAACGAAAACATTTTTCAAGGGAATTCAATTATAGGGCGGAGTGTTGTCCTTTATGTAGAGCTCACATAAACACCTCCTAATAATTGGACCATAAAGAATTGTGAATGTTAGTCCTCAGACGTAAAGATAGAGACATGATCTTTCTCAACGGCCATGCAGATTATAATAGTTGTTTATCTGTAAACCACATATAAATCATAAGTATTCTCCTTTAATAATCACTCTGCCTATTTTCAGTTCTAAGCTGTTGTATTTCGGCTGTTGAGAAAGATTGTGACTCAATCTTTACGACCGTTAAGAGCATATGGAAACCAGGCGTTAAGAGTACGAAACCATTCAAACCTTCTTTATTATTCTTCCAAACAGTATTCATCAACAAGTTCCAGCACTTTCGAGGCTGCATCAACCGCCATTTCTGCTTCATTCTTGCTGAACGCTTCAGCTGGCACGACATTAAATGGTTGGCGGTTGGGATACCGAGTAGATAAATAATACTTTGCAACTCTCCTCACAGATTGCATGTCTTCTTCCTCCGGTATTCCTATTTCTTCTCTTAGCTTGGAAGCTAGTTCTGACACGTCGTGAGAACCAAGTAATCCACCAGAGATACCACAGCCGTAAAATAACATGGCTTTTAAGCATTTCTCGACGACTTGGTGGCTCTGGAAACATGCATGAGCACTGAAAGGAGGACCAGATCGAAGTAACCATCTTGCACTTTCCAGATCACTCTTGGATTGTTGTAGCCAGCGATTTGCTTCCTTGCGGTTCCTTGGGTAAAATCTTTCATCTTCAACTTCATCTTTAATCCTGGAATGTTGTTATTTAGAAAAACATAGTATTACATTTTAAAGACCAATTACCACAATTTAACTACAGCTGCTTCATACACGTAATCCTGTCGATCCTAATCGTAATCCTAACTTTAGCCTGAATCCTAATCTTTAGTCTAACTTAATACCTACCCTTACCTTAATAATCCTAACACCACACCTAATCCTAACTTTAATCCGGACCTTTACCCTAACCCCATTCCTGCCTTAAGTCATCTTTCAAGCTGAATTCTAAACTAAACTAAACTAAACTAAACTAAACTAAACTAAACTAAACTAAACTAAACTAAACTGAACTGAACTGAACTGAACTGAATTGAACTGAACTGAACTGAACTGAACTGAACTGAACTGAACTGAACTGAAGGTAAGCTAAACCAACTTTATTCATACTGGATAGCTCTAAACTATACCAGATTACACAGAGAAAACGAGAGGTGAAACGTACATATATTAACCATTGTGCAACCAATACTTCCACTGTTGACTTTACGTTGTTTCCTTCTGAAGCTGTATTACACCTAGCAAGTAATTTAAGTGGATATCCCTACCTTGAATGCCCACCACTACCACTGCATCCACCACCACCACGATAACCAACGCTATATCCACCATCATTAAAACTTACACCACCACCCTTACCCCTGCTGGTCCCGTGACTTCCACCACCGGATCCATCACGTGCTCTTCTCACAAGTTCATCACCGCTATCCCACTCCATCAATTCGTCGTCAAGATCCGTGGAATCATCATCAGTTTTAGAAATACTCTGAGTGATATTAAGCTTATTCAACACACTTGCAATTTCACTTGGAGAAGAACAGTTTAACATTGCAATCAGCCCCTTTTCTTTCTGTATGCAATCCCCTAGGATTTTGTTAACACAAGTAGCGGCTAAAACCAAAATTTTGTCATCTTTAAATTTGTGTTGCATGTACAATGACCATGTGTCTTCTTCCTGTACTGCATAACAACTGTCTTCTAAATTACCTATAATTTCTTTGGTACTACGATCAATAACACGGATCTTTATGTTTTCGTATCCTGTGCACTTAGTTTGAACACCTGTCTGCAGTTTCTTTATTCTTTGCTTAAATTTTTGAGGATCTTGGCGATCTTCCACAAGTAATCGTTTAAGCCCTACGTGGAACTCATCAGATCGCAATAGATTCTCAAATTGTTCTTGAAATGTGCATACGGAATCATGTCGAGCCTTGGGGCAGACGGAAACCTTGCACTCAGAATCAACTTCTTCTCGGACTAGCTCATCACACTTTTCAGGACGTAAATGCTCTGGCAAAGCGTCGATATAATCATCAGCTGCTCCTTTAAGTCCGCACTCTTCGAATCGCAGAAGCATTGGACGTTGAAGCCTTCCAATGAAGTCCATATGACGTGACGAAATATTACAAACCATTTCGCAAGATTTGACAAGGTGTTTATCTTGACTTGGTAAATACAATTGATCTATTCCATTAGCGCTTTCGCCTTTACCAAGTAATCCAAATAGCACACGCATAGCATACTTGACTTTTTCCTCCAATTCAGAAGATAACGTCTCTTCTCCGACTTCTTGCTGTATGGAATTGAGAACGTATGCAATCTGTAACGGTGTTGGCTTCTCAGTTGCGCCAAGTCGTTTGAGAAAATGCTCCAATTCTCCGAATTCCCGGGGTACAGGATAGAGGAACGGTTTCAAAGGGCAGTTTTCAGAAAGTTTGAACACCAGTTGTTCTGCTCTCACAAAAGTTTCATCTTCTTGTAAAAATATACATGGAACACTTTTTAGTCGAATACCAATATCGATACAAACATCGCTGCATCTGCTATTTGGACTACTACCGGAGCATTGCATGGCCCCCCATAGAAATTGGTAAATGGGTTTTGTGATCATTTCATGCAAGTAAACACTGTCAACTGCGTCAGGGTTGCATGTGACTACGTTTGTTAAATGGTCAAGAACTTTGGTATACGTTGGTCCAGAACAGGCAATATGAAGATCTTCAAAATCGTCCATATTGTTAGGTTGTGCGCATGCCCAGGTTGGGAGTATTTGAGCGGTTGTCCACGTTATAAATCTGAAACACCACGGTACTGCATTACTGAATTTCATGAAAGGTGGGTATCCGTTTTTGGAACAACGATACTGCTCGTATATGGAGGTTAGTTGTTCTTCCACTACACCTGGAGCAATAAATTTTACTTGCGATACCTGAGAAAGGCATTTAATTAAGGATTTCTTGGAAAATAGACAGTTTACTAATACTTCAGACTTCTTGTGGCTTTGTGGGTTCCTTCGGAAATATCTTCCATCTTCGGCAACTGTTGCGCAAAATTGCAGGAATAATTGAGGTGTAATATCAACTCGCAGTCCAATATCTTTAAGCAGACCTGACCAATCTTTCTCGTTGAATGGTGAAGGAGGAAACTTATTGTTATCACCTTCATACATTACTTTAAACACTTCGTTGTTCGGGCCGAAGAAGTCAGAAGCTTTACCAAGATGGCCATCTTGGTTAGGAATACACGGTGTTTTTGCCATACTCTTCAAGAATATGACCTTTTCAATTGAAGTACCTTGAGGCAAGGACGGGTAGACTTCATCTCGGATGTATATTAAATGTTTAATTTGGCTTTCTCTGTTAAAAATGCTAAAATGTCTGAAAACAAAATCCGTGTAAAATTGCGTGACGTCTTGGCCAGCTCCAACATCAAGGTCTCTGTAAAGTTTCGCAAGTGTTGGTAAAGCATCAGAGTTGAGAAAAGTACATTTAGCTCGCTCTTCAAGCTCATCTAGCTGTTGTGGTGGAACCCAAGAAGGAATGAGGGCATACGAAGAATGCTGATCGTTCAAACTGATAAACTGTCCACTCATTGTTTTGTGAAACGGTAAATCCTTCACTATTTGCTTGCACAGCTCCAGATCGTCCGACCTTTCGTAGTTATCTTGCACAAACCGGAGAAAGTCATGAATTGCATCTTCAGATACTTGTGAAAGGTGGAGCTTGTTAGTCTTCAACATATGATGCAGAACTACCAAAACATCTGTAACACTATGAGGGTGTGCTACATAAAAATCAGTTACGGCACCACTCGCGGACAAGGAATGTTTATCTTTGAATGTGATCTTCTTGTTCAACACTGGGCATTCCAGATCATTCAAGAATTCACGCACGTTTAATTGCTCTGTAGTCTCCTTTCCAGAGGGAGTCATATTCAAGACAGTTTTTGCGTCCCTGATCGTCACAAGCTTTCCACACGTTGTAGGAATGACGGGCCAATTTGATAAACATTCTAAGGAGACAGAATCTTCATCAGGCTCCGCCTTTGCGTGGTTTTGTAAGAAATCCCAACATTTTTTGAACCACCGTTCAGATAGTATCCCTTCAGCTGGGAATTTCCACGTTGCATCATCTTTGATAGCTCTTAACACTTTGTCTGTAAACACTTGTGGCAACAATCCTGGAACGTCTCGCACAGTAAACTCGCGGACGATATTTTCTTCCGATTCGGTAGCGATCCACGGGATATGGCAAACAATTTTAGAGTGAACAAACAGGTGTGACTGCGTTGGAAAAAGACCACCGAATTTAGAAAGAAACACAGGTTGACGTGGATCAAAGACTCTTAGGTAACCATCTTGGGTTACAAGCAAAGGCAAACCTTCTAACTGATTTGGCAAGTCTTCATCTTCACAACAATACTTTATCAATGCTGACAATTCTGGGATAGTTTTGACTACAGTGGTTTTCAAATTTTCCGGAAGATTGTCAATCTTGCATGAGGATCTTCTCGATTCGAATTCTCCTAAGAAATCGATGACGCTTCTCGGACTAACTTCATGCAAAGTTATTCCTGCTGATCTAAAACCATTGTGTATTCGGCGTGGAGCGTGGAGCAAAACAGGGAGACCAATTCGTACCAACAAATGCAAGAAATCATCTTCTAAACAAGAAATGACGAAGTATGTTTGGTCAGCTGAGAGCCATTGAGTAAATGTGACTAGTTCGGACTGGGCTGCTTCGGGAGTATCCGTTTTCCTCGTGTAGCAGTTAGTCGCCGGACGTTTTTGTAAAATATTGGTAGTCCCTTTGTTTTCAAACGTTGGAACTAGTAATGGCAACACTTTGGCTCTCGTTTGTCCGAGATAACGATACAATTCAGTGATAAGAATCTTCCAAGGAGAATCACTAACAACTTTCGGGAACAAAGCATGATAACGTGAAAGTCTGTTGTCATCCTCATCATTACAAAGATAATTACGAGCTTCCTTGATCAAAGCGGCATACGCTGGAGGTATTACACAGCTATTCATGAAGTGGTTCCACTTAGACTTTTTCCCTTTGCCATCTGTGTCAGTCCAAAGACGTCGTCTGGTGCTATCCAAAGCAAAGTGACCGTTGACATGAACTGGTAAGTTAGTGTAGTTCTCTGGTAGAGGTAGGAAGCAATAAACTATGCCACGTAACGCTTCTTTCTTTGAATGCGTCCATAGCCGAGCTGCAACGCCACCACGTGGACGAACGCCGAGTTCACGACCATCAGGGATTTCACCGTGTTCCTTTGTAGTAAAGACAGATCCAATGCACTTCTGTATCAACCATTTTGCGATTTGTTTCTTCTTCTCCTTAATTTTCAGGATGTAATTGACGCCCTGCCATTCTATTTCTGCAGTTGGAGTGCTATTAAGATCACAAATCTTGCGTGCCAGTCCCTGACGCTTCTTTTCATCCTCCGAAGTAATAACGGTCTCGACCTGATATATTTCTTCAAACTTGCCATTCGGATGAATTTTCGACAGAGTTATCTTCTTCACATGATTTAAAAATAACAACGACTTCTGGGCTTCCATTTGAAATGCTTTCATAAGTTCCTTCATGTCAGGGGACAAATTAGATATCTTGGATATATTCCTTTTTCGTCTCAATGGAAAACGGAACATTGTCGAGCCTTGTAAATTAAAATGGTCAGCAAGATATCCATCGAGCGTATCTGAAAAATCATTCCGAAGTTTTGTAGTGAGCTTGAACAATTTGCCAGGATCTTCATCTAGGACATAACGACGATGGGGATCTAGAATCACTAGGGTATCATCATTCGATAGAAAGCTTGGACAGTCCGTAAGGTGGTATACTGAATTGAAACCAATTCCATACCTCCCGATCGTCTCGATGGTATCTCGTTTACTTCCAATACCAAGTTTCTTAATTCCCTCAAGATCTTTCTTGGTGAATGGTCTATTATTGTACACACACAGCGCTGGTCCTTGTATTTCTTCGCATGTTTCGTCTTCTATCGCCACTTTCTCACATTCCAGAGACCGAGTATCGTGTATGAAATGTATCTCTGAGGCTTGAGCATCGTCAGCGTTTTGTACAAGTTCCTTTAGTACCCCGTTAATAGGATACCCATCAAGAATTCCATTCAGTCGGACAGTTAACTCTTCGTGTTGTCCAAACGACTCTCCATAACCAATGCGATGCGAATGTTTCTTTAATATAACATTTTTCAATGATTTCGCGCCCAGGTCATGTGCTATTTGCGGTGGTATCTTCTCGTGGACTTTTACGTTGTCATCTGGATCTTTGAGCCACAAACTTAAATTTACAACAACATCTTCGCTTCGGCGCAAGATACTGTCTGTGTCTGGCAGTGGAATTTGGCCAATGTAATCATCCACATCAGGATGTTGGACATGTATTTGACCGATGAAAAATATTGCAATTTCTAATTCATCTTCTGTCAGGGTATATCCTTGCTTTGTGCTTTCTAGTTCATAAAGAGCACTGATGTAGTCTTCATCATCAAATGTCTGTTTGATTTGCATTGCTTCGAAAAGATGTCCATAGTCTCTTTTGTAGTTGGAGGGTAAGGTAAATAAATATGGAGTTCCGTTTCCGTTAAACGTAAAAGCGACTTTCTTGCTTTGCACAAATTTGCCTTCAAGAAACAACCAATCTCGCTTACCCAGCTTCTTCAGGGAACTTTGATTTCTTGCCTGCTCCAAGATTCTATCATTAAAGAATCCATATATTTTCTGGCAGACGGATTCAATCGCGAATCTCTTCCTTGTATCTTGTTTTTTTTCAGATAATTTCTTCCAAAACTGAATCGCTTCGTCTAGCTGTTGAATGACCAATTTGTCTTCAGGAAGACGACTCGAAAATCCAAAGAGATTTTTTACTTTAGTATTTGGCTTTCCACAACCACTTTCGTCGCATGTGTTTAAAATGTAACACGATGAGCCGATGAGTTTGGCATCCTTTGGTAGGAAAAGTTCGTTTGGTGCACAAAAACGTTGTAAAGGCAAATTTGATCCTTTCCAAGGTAAAAGGTACTCATCTGCAGGCTCGTTTAACACTGGCAAAAACGTTACTTGTTGAAGAAGATTACGATAACGAACTGGTTTTGGTAGATGATCTATTCGTTTGTTGAGGTATTCAAAAAATTTTCGTGAACGTTTAGCTTGTGGAGAGAAATCACCATTCGCGATCGACTGAGCTCTTTCGAGGATTCCTGCCCAATCCAGATCTCTTACCATACCAAGTGTTTCTAAAACATACAATCGGTTAGTACTACGGACGTCCTTTCCAACTGGAAAACGGTGATCTTGTTCGCAAAACAACTTAGCTGCAGGACTGAATGGATCGATAAGTTCACGAGGCTTGGCAAGGATTTTCCCATTTTGTGATACTGAAATACAGGCATTTTGTTTAAAGAGACTACTCTCTTCCATAGACGAGGGTAGCAGTGATTGACTTCCTTTCAGGATACGATCCAAACCAAAGCAAACGATAGCATCTCGCTGATTCGGAATTAAGGTTTTGATATTTGGGAAGAAGTATTGTTTCACAAATTTTATAAAAGTCAAGGTACGTCGTTGCAAGATGCCCTGTCGGTCAAACTTCATCAGTGTTTGCAAAATGTTACTGGGTAGGTTAAAAACATGTATCCCTAGTGATCTTAGTACTTCCACTACGGTCTCGTAGATCTCCTTAAAGTCGTCGCTCAATAAGAAACCATCGGTGATACTCATCCATATTCCATCGCTGTAAAATAGCTTAGATTGTTGCCCTAACAATACACTGCATACTTTCTGGACCAACTTCTCCCAGGATCTCATGTCAACAGCGTCATTGATTGGCCACAAAGTGTGGAATTTGTAATGTTGAACATTACCAATTAATTCTTTCATGTTTTCAAGGAGGGTGATATAAGCTCTGGCCAATGCGTCTTCCATGACTGCTTCATTCCATTCCACCTCGATAGGCTGAGTTCGCAAACTCGTTCGTCTCCAAATTTCAACTCGATTTGACATGATAGCAAAGTAGCCATTCACATGCACAGGGAGTCCTGTAGGAATAGACAACGGAAGGAAACAAAATAGTTCCCCAGAAAGATGTGAAGTGACATTTGATTCGTAGGAACCTTGGCTTGAAGCACTCTGAACAACAAATGCTACCCCGCCACAGGGTAAAAAACCACGAGCTCGCCCTTCAGGTGAACGAGCAACTGCAAGGGAAGTGTCAGTCCCGCTGGTCGATACCACAAGCCACGTTAGATCACTGTTGTATTCACGGCGACATCCACTCAATTCTGATGGTTCTTTTCTGGTCACAATATTAACAGGCTCACAGCCAGACGGGTATTCAGTGCAGGGTATTTGAGACTCACGGTATCGTTTCCACCATTTTGAACATTGTTTAATGAACGGTGCTTTGTTCTTCACCACTTTGTCTACAGATAACACCAATTGCATTTTTTTAGGCTGTCTTGATCCATTCAGTTCATAGACTTCTACCTCTTTTACATGTTGGGAAAAGATTAACAAGGTCGAAGCACATTCACAAAGGCTAGAAACAATGGTTTGAATCCTGTCTCGACCATAAGCAGTTTTGCGGATATCACTGGTTCTTGCTTGGGAAGCCGTGCGAAATGGAAATCGGAATAATGTTCCGTCATAGTAGAAGCCATCACTTGTTTGCATAGTGTTGCAGCCAAAGACGCCATTGTACGGTCGAAACAGATCGTGGTATCGTGTTAAGGACTCTGGTTTCCTAGCAAGGTTAATATGAATTCCAGGACGGGACCTGTCCTTAATATGACGTTGCAAATGGTGAGTGTTCGGATCGAATACGACCAAGTGCTCTCGGCTGATAAAACTCGGTACATCAGTGAGGTGATAAACAGCGTTAAAACCAAGCCCAAACCGACCAATTTTCGAAATATCTTCTACTTTCGTTTCTCCAGCTAGCTTGTTGATATTTTCAAAATCTTCATCAGTAAACACAGCATTATTGTAAGCCCACAGAGCTGGACCTTGGCATTCGGCCATGCCAGAAGAAAACAGGCTTCCCGTTTGACCCTTTCTCCAATCCACCAAAAACTTAACTGTTGTAGCACCTGCATCGTCTGCATTTTGGATCAGCTCTTTGAAGATCTCAACGCCATCTTTGTACTCTCGAAGTATATTTCGAATCCGAGTTGTAATTGGTTCATACTGTCCTGTTTGTTCAAACAGTTCTGTTGGAAATAAGTTAATGAAATAAGTTTATATTAATTTTGATGTTTATATCTACAGGTAATTTTTGTGTCTCAATCTTTTTGCTATATCGTTGCTTTCTTCTCCTGTTTCAAAACTTTGTTTGTAAAACGTAAACAAAATTGAAAACCCACCAAAACATCGCTAAACACACTTCTGTCTAGGATTTCCACATACTTTAGTATTTCTGCCGTCTAAACTTTTCTAACGTCACATGGCATGAAATACTGAACATATTGGCAAACATATTTTGTATTATATAATACCTTATTAAATTCTAATCATTTAATTGGCTGTTTATGGTCACGTGATATTGAATAGAAAATTCCATTTCCCAAGAGTGCAATGGAACACGTTCCATTGCACTCTCCGCGAGTGCAATGGAATAAAACGTATAGTACAATTGCACTCTTTGTGTTTTCGATAAATCGCATCCCTCAAAATGCTTCTCATACGAATCTATCAGTCTATTTTGGTATTATATAAAACAAATAATGAATGTTTATTCGTGCAATGGTAAGAATATTTTCATTCGGTGAAAGATGGAGAGTTCCATTCAACTCGGCTGTCGCCTCATTGAATGAAACATTCCATCTTTCACCTCATGAAAATATTCTTACCATTGCACTCATAAACATTCATTATTTGTATAATATGTAACTTATGTCACAGCGAGGTGCGTAGTGGAAAGAGCCTGGGTACGAGGTTGCTTATGTCAGTGTGCTCAGATATTTGGTTTTCCACGATTCGCTACCGAAAATTGTCACGCGAATCTTTTGTTTTAATTATAAGCTGTCGACTAAATAGATTTTTAATAAATTCTTTTCAATTTTAACAATAAAAATTCGCTTCGTGGGAAAAAATTCGCCAGTGGAGAACAGGATTAAAAGTCTCAAACATTCCTCATTTTAATGTGGTTTTAATAACAATATATTAAATAATTTTGTAGTTGTGGTCTGTCTTCTCGCCATTTTTCATTGCTTTCTTTACTCCGTGGACCCTTGCGCGAAGTCTCGCTTGCACGAGCCTCGGATGGATTAAGCGCCCAGGTTGGTATGCTGCGAAAAATGTGCTCATTGGAGAATTGAAATTTGAGACATTCCACCTACCTTCCTTATACCGCGCAGCCATTACCAGCTATAGTTAATAATAAAATCTGCCACATTGTAAATAGTATTATTCATTCAGTTACATGACGACACGAAATCAACAATATTTTCCGACAGTCATCTAAAAATAACAAAACATATAATATTGCATGTCCAACATCACCCGGTAAAAGGGGGAAATCTACGCTGGTCTGTCCCAAATGAAAAAAGTGAAATATATCCATAAATATTACTGTAAAATAGTCCCAAAGAATGCAATAATTTGCCGTTCCTGCGAGGCTGCCACCCAAGATTTCAAAATTTTCCTGTGGTAGAGTACTGTGTTTTTAACTTGAGAATGTTACTTAATTAAACGTTCAAGACTACATAGTACATGACATGATCCACCTGATTGTCTCAGAAACAAGAGAACAGAAATCAGTTTTCTAAAGCGACGTACATTACCCCAAAGATCAGGAAAATCACTAGGCTAGTCTAGGGCCCCAAAACGTTTCTGGGTAGGTACTGTACACGGTCTTAGCTAGAGGGCCGTGTTGGCCGTGTTATCGCGGCCAAAAGTGGAAAAACACGGCTAGATAAAATGAACGCGGCTTCATTATTTATATAAGGCCGTGTAGGTTCTAAAATAAGGTGGTGCTACTTACAACAGACAGCATTTCTTTATATTTACGTCGTAAGAAAGTTTGTAAAATCTACTGTTAATTGTTGTTGAAATTGGCAAAAGTGATCCGTGATGTTTTACTGTTTTGATGGATAATGGGAACTGTATGGTGTTAAAATGGTTTTAAATACCCCCAAGAGTTGCCTTGTATTTGGTTGCAAAGCACAGAACCACATACATTGTTGTTGGCGAGCATAACTAGAACCGTGATTTGGCTATTCAAGGTAATTGACATGTGCAGACCCTGGTCATCAGAAACACGCCCAAGATCTAAAATCCTAGCTAAGACCCTGGTACTGTAGGTAGGTAATGCTTTATTTAAAATCAAAAAGGAAGTAGAACACGCTAGCCCCATCAACTCTAGGCTGGTTTCCATGGGATGGAGGGGGGGGGGGGGTTAAATCTTAAAAACGTTAAAAAGAAAATAACTAAATATTAATACACACACATACTATACATATCATATATACAACTAACTAGGAAGCATGTCGTTGTCCAACAATTGATTTAATTAAATGAATGAAGCGACTCGGTCAATTTTGCTTCGTTTGGGAGTTGATTCCAGAGCACTGCGCCGCTATATATTTCAAACTACTTTTAAGAAATTCTCGTTTCAGCTTAGGAATTGTTAGGTCAGTTGCTGTATTTCGAAGATGATAATTAGTTTGATCTATTTCTCTTCTCACGAACGACCCTCGGCGCAGTGTGGTCATTAAGTATTTTATACATTAATACTGGCTTGGCACCAGACCGCCTATTTTCAAGTGTGTCCCAATAACGGCATGTTGAGAAGATCAGCTGAGCGAGTATCATAATTAGCACACGTTAGGACTCTTGCTGCATGAGACTGAAATCTTTGCAACTTGTCTCTTAGCAACTTACCACAAGTGTCCCAAAGGGGGGAGCAATAATCAAAATAGGGCTGCACAAGACTTTTATAAATATAGATTCTAAGGTATGCATTGGAACAAAGGGGTTAATTAAGGGCTTTACACGTTTCATAGCGCCAATAGCAGCACTCGCCTTCTTGCATATCATTTCAATGTGACTATCCCAATTAAGGTTTTAACTAAGGTTATACGGGGAGCCAATAAACATCATTTGACATTTTGATGGATGCATCTGCAGCCTATTTTCTTTAAACCAGTTACAGACATGGGCAAGATCTGAATTAAACTTATAACGAGTTCATTTGCATCGTAGGAAGATGAAAAGATTTGAGTATCATCCACGTACATGCATGGATCAGTTGATTCAAAACAATCGGGCAAATATCATTAATATATAATAGGGATAGGAGTGGTCTCAGTATAGATCCCTGGGGCACTCCACAGGTGATAATTTTATTACTAGATAACTTCCCATTAATTCCCTGAGCTCATAGGTGTAGAAGAGGGAGTGCTGCAGGTCCCCAATAATTAATTGATGGAAGAGAAGCATGATGTGCACTAAAATATAGTCGAAAAACTGCAGATGCCCCCTCCAATAATTTTTTTTCGGCACAGACAAGCCCGCCCCTTTCCTCCCAACAAAAATTCTGAGAAAATTATGAAGGGACAACATTTTATATTGGTCAGGCAATTTCCATCAACTTCAGCAGTTTCCATCAAGAACCTTTCTTCATCAACTCAGAATGAGCTTCGTTTAGGAAAGCCCACCAGACAAAAAATTGGACTGTCTGAAAGTACATTCATCTGGAGCACTCTAGTTCTCAGGGCCAGTTGTTCAAAGGTGGGTTAGCGCTAAGCCTGGGTTAAAATTTAACCCACTGTTTTAGTTTGTGTATTTCTGCACGTCTGTTTATTTCAAAACTTCAGGGAAGTAATCTCCTACTGTTCCAGACAAGATTTCTGAAGAAATATTTCCAAATTTATAGACAAGCTGTCAGGAAGTTTGCTTTAAATTTTAGGTTAACCTAGGGTTAAGCTAACCCACCTTTGAACAACTGGCCCCAGCTGCACAAAACACATCAATATGAATTGCCGAATTAAGATGACTACAACTAGTGACATGACTATGAGCAGATATTCAGTTTAATTTTCTCATTGTTACTGGACATGCTTAAAGGGTCCCAGTCAACCCTTTAAGTGGCAATGCACCCTGATGCACCCTCTCGCCTGCACCCAATGCACCCTCTTGCCTTCGGCTCGAGTTTGTATATCCGATACAACACAGCCACTCATGTTGTAAATAATACATATCTGATCACACTGAATTGGCTAGCCTATTGTATAATTTATACACATGTCATGTGACATTACGGGAACCACTGAGTATTTTGATAAAATACAAAACAATAGATATTCTGAAAATTGAAAGCATTTTTTTTCAAAATGCTTTCAATTTTCGGAGTATCTATTCTCATGTGACATAATTTGCTGGTGGACGTATGCAGTCTCAGAGTGCCATCTACACGTGTAAAAATCTCACAACTTGTCAACAAGATGTGCTCATAGCAGGCTTGTAGCAAGCTTGTCAACAAGTTGTAACAATGTTGTTATAACTGCTACAAGGTAATTGTCACTCACAACTTGTTGACATGTTGTTGAAATGCAGGATGATAACAAGTTGTTTTTGGAACAACTTGTGACAAGTCTGTTGAGCTCAACAACTTTGTAACAAGTTGTCAACAAGCCGTTGAAAACTTGTCAACAAGCTGGGAACAAGCAGGGCGAACACATCCTGTTGACATGCAAGTTGTTAAATTGGAACAGTATTGCTACAGCTCTGCTGCAGGTTTGTTACAACTTGTGCGTTTTTATGTGTGTAGTTGCATGTGCATTTACTAGTTTGTTTGTATTCAAACTAACAAGTCTTAAATGATCATCAGACAGAATATGTGGCAGACTGATGATGCACCATGAGGCATGAACTACGAGCATTTTCGCTTCTTCAGACATTACAATTTATAAGTGGTCGCCATTGGTAGTCACAGTTTATACTGCATCGCTTTGTTTTGCTTTGTTTATTTTGCTATTGGGCTGTGTTCACACAATTTTATATAAAACAGAATGAATTTGAAACCCTCCTCAAATCTGTACGTTTTCGTCTTTCTAGTTTTAAACAGGACCGAATTTGGGCACAGATAGCCGTCGAATTCCCATGTAAACAAACTGAACGGGACGAATTAGCGTAGGAATTGGAACGTAGACAAATTTCACTTCAGTCTTTACAGTAATTTATACAAGATTTATGATTTAACATGTTTTTGACTTACCTATAATATTCTTGCTTGTCCAAAGGTCTTCCGACTTATTAATGCACCCTATCAATGTTAATCCCGAGGGAGGGGGGGTCGGGCAAGGGGTGGGGATTTGACATTTTTCCAAAAAAAAATGTCAAATGCCACTCCCTCGGGAGAAAATTCCTGGGCAAAATTCCCCACCCCCGGGATGAAATTGTATTACTGAAGTATTTGGTTTCTGGTGCACTCTAATTACACAAATACATTTGGCGGTATAATTTAAAAGTATAACAAACATAAAGAACGTTTCAAAATAACTTAAAATACTCATTAATAATTTATATACCTTGCGCCACACCATGGTGTAGTGGACTGGAACACAGGCTAATAAAACACAGTATTCTTATATAATTATATTGTCAGTATTCTAATATAAAATAATAATAAATAATAATAATAATTTATTAAAAACCAATATTGCAGCAATAGCTGAATTACATTGGATGATAAAATCTACATATCTACATATCTACGAATCTACATATTAAATTGGTGCACAGATGCAGGAATAAAAGAGTTTCTAAATCTATTTGTAGAATAGCGAGGTTCAATAAAATGTCGCTTGTGTCTTAATGAGTATCTAGCATTAATGTTAAAAGTTGGTAAAAGATTGTACAATTTGTGGTTTGGATCGTTCATAATTGACCTAAATAGTTTCTGACAGAGAGCTTGACGTCGATCAGATAAGGGGCAGAGCTTTGTAATCTCCAAGCCTTCTCTGTACGATATCCCCGGTCCTAAGATGATGGAAAGGGCTCGTTTTTGAATACGTTCGAGATCATCGCTTAGATATCTCGGCAGCGCATAATGGAAAACAGGGGCAGCGTATTCGATGATATAATTGTTCGCCCTAATTAGTATTCTTTTGTACTCGTATTTCAAGTTGTGCGCCTCGCGTTTTATATCTGATAAAACACACTCCTACTCGTGTTTTAAATAGTACATAACGTGAACTTTTAATATACAAGTATAAATCGATATTAATATAATTATAAAATGGCTTTTAAGTGTTTATTTCTTGTCCAGAAATTTCCATATTTCTTGTAAAAACAACGCGCGAGACAGCGAGCGATAAACTAGTGCCCAGTCTTCAGTTTGTTCCTGACTCTTCCACAGTCCCTCGTTACCTTTTAGTGCGGGAGAATATGCCCGTTCGCGGGTTAGGCGTTGACAGCTACAACGCGGGCGACTGGGAACGAGTCAGAGTTTGTTCTAAAATTGGCTCAGGTTTCTTCAGTATATCGTCTGAGATCAGTGTTAATCTGTCAAAAATCCCCACCCTCGGGCCACTTAGAAAAAAAGTGTCAGTCCAAATCCCGACCCATGGGACCACCTGATTGATCAAATCCCCCCCCCCCTTTGCCCCCCCCCTCGGGGTTAACATTGATAGGTGCATAAAGTACAACGTTGCAACAGTGATTTGTGGCAATTTTGTATATAGTTGCTACAGTACATGCGTTTGTCTGAACACTTCCGGGTTTCTTGGAATTCAACACTTTTAGGGGCGGAACCATAGATATAGGCGGAACATTAGAAAAGTGATGAGGGGGGGGGGGGGGAATTCGCACAAAGGAAAACAAAAGAAAATAATTCGCGCAAAGAGGGAATTAACTTAAAACAAAGAAAAATACATTTAAAATTTCGTAAAACATTTACATCACAAGCAGACGGCCGAAATCCCCGCCCCCCCAATCATATTTCTATTGGTACGCCCATAGCTAGCCTTCGAGCAGGCGCGATTTAGGTTGGGGCCCAGATCAGGCTAATACGTTCTGGGAAGGGTAGGGATTGGAAAAAGAGTACTCTAGAGAAGAAACCTTTCAACCCCAATTGATAATTTTAATGCTAGTATCTTTAATTAACCTCGGAAGTGCCATTCTGAACACGTTAGCTTAACATTGTTGCAGTACAATGTAGACATAATTAATTAATCTATTTGATTTATGATAATGATTCCCCCTTCCCCCTAACCTGAGATTAGGCTCTATTTTACAAATAATAGCCTGACACAATCCTTAATCCGATCGCTTTCCACAATCCCCCCCCTCACCGGCGCCACTGGACAGAACTCACAGTTTGTAATACAGATATTGTTAATTAAACTTATGAGACAATATACTAATAGTAACTGTCAGTGGCGGCGGAACAGGGGGGGCTAAGGGGGCTAAAGCCCCCCCCCCCAGAAGTAAAAGTGGGGGGGCTTAGCCCCCCCAGAAAATTTTGTTTTCTCTGGAAAAATTTTGATAATTAAGGAAAAATGTAGGTTATTTTTGGAAAATTTAGGTATAAGGGGAAAAATTTGGGATATTTTGTATAAAAATCGAGTATGTCCGGAAAAATTTTTTGTTATAGGTCCGGAAAAATATTTTTCATCCCTTTTCTTGTATATGTCCGGAAAATTTTTTCTACCCCTAAAATGGTACACTGACCGAAATTTTTTTGGCGACGGTGGTGGGGTGGGGGGGGAGGTCACGGAAAAAAAATTAGCCCCCCCAAACTGAAATCCGTTCCGCCGCCTCTGGTAACTGTTAGTTTGGTTGGTCATCAGTCGATCTCTCAGCATTGCAGCCTGCCAGAGGTAACCCAACAGTACACTTTCAACGAAAGTTGACTCAGCCAATATATCTCATAACCAAATTTAAGAATCCTTGACAAGAGATCCGAAATTCTTTGGCTTTCTTTTCGTTTCCTAAAGCTAAAGAGACGACTAGGGACAAGTCAGTCCTTGAATTGCTTCACCGATTTTCTGTGAATTCTGCCCGCTGACGTCAAGACACTATTTGAACGTAATTCAACAAGAATTCCTGTTTTTAAGCAAGTCAACAGCCTTGCACCTAACCTTCTAAATTAGTTAGTAATATACTAATTTGTATTTATTTCTATCAAGAGTGTGTTTATCCGAGCCCCATATGAAGGGTTAGCCCTGCGAACCTTAGCTGATTTTCACGGCCCAGTGTGCACCTGAGATGAACCAGCCTCTTGCCGGGTCTGGTTCATATCCACAAACTTACAGCTAAAGGCTGATTTCTCTTTGATGGAAATCTGCCTTAATTTATTTTTTCTTGTGAGGTCCAAAATCATATTTTGTGTTGCAGATTTTCGAATAATAACCAACAAACAATTTAATATTGTTCTCGGGCTAAATGTTTGAATCGAAAAGCTGAGTTTGACGCAAATAAGGCGGGTTTTATACTCAGCCCTCCTAGGAAGGGATGACCAGCCCACCCTGTCACGTTCATTTTAGGAAATTTCCAGCAATACTACTACGCCACATCTCGGGGTAGTCAATAGCAAGATCTCGCCTAGGGAGCTGGCCCCCTTTCATATATTAACGAAAACATTTTTCTAGGGAATCCAATTATAAGGCGGAGTGTTGTCCTTTATGTAGGGCTCATATAAACACCTCCTAATAAGTGGACCATAAAGAATTTCAAATGTTAGTTTTCAACTAAATTTCAGTTAATGTACATTTACACGCTGCGATTTGTTGTGTTACGATTCATATTTTGGCATATGAAAATTACTGAAGACGCCACAATCCCTCTTCGTTTAGTTTACAGCGAAATATGAAATGCAATTACTTTACGCGTACTTTATTCGACTACATACGCCAGAATACAAATTGTACACAACAAATCGCAGCATTTAAACGTACTTTTACTACGTCAAATATCCATAAGATCATGTTGATTCGATCATATCGTTAGTCAGTTAATTAAAAAAAGATTTTGTCCCTTGTCATTCAAGTCGGGTTTCCATATTGTCGTAAAGATAAAGTCACGATATTTTTCAACAGCCAGATTATAATAGTTTTTACCTGTAAACCACATATAAATCATAAGTATTCTCCATTAATAATCACTCTGCCTATTTTCAGTTCTAAACTGTTGTATTTCGGCTGTTGAGAAACATTGTGACTCAATCTTTACGATCATTAAGACTATATGCAAACCAAACTTTAAGTGTACGAAACTATTCAAATCTTCTTTATTATTCTTCCAAACAGTATTCATCAACAAATTCCAGCACTTTCGAGGCTGCATCAACCGCCATTTCTGCTTCATTCTTGTTGAACGCCTCAGCTGGAACGACATTGGATTGTTGGCAGTTGGGATACCGAGTATTTAGGTAATACCTGGCAACTCTTCCCACCGACTGCATTCCCGCTCCGTCCGGTTTTCCTGTTTCTTCAATGAGCTTGTACGCTAGTTCGTCCACCTTGTGAGACTCGAGCAATCGACCAGGGATACCACAGCAGTAAAATAACATGGCCTTTAAGCATTTCTCAACGACCTGCTGGCTCTGGAAACATGCATGAGCACTGAAAGGTGGACCAAATCGAAGTAACCATCTTGCACTTTGCAAATCACTCTTAGATTGTTGTAGCCATCGCATGGCTTTCTCGCGGCTCTTTGGGTAAAATCTTTCATCTTCAATTTCATCTCTAATCCTGGAATGCGTTTATTTAAAAACCGTGATTAAATGCAGTGATTTCTTGCACGTAATCCTTTCAACTGTGATCGTAATCCTAGCCCGAATCCTTCATCCTGATTTAATATTTAAGGTTACAGGACACCCTTTTCGGCGTTTTGTGGAAAAAATCGCTACTGCGCGCTCAAAATCAGTCCGATTTTCATCAAATTTTCACCAAATGTTAACCAGTGCATGCAAAATATGATAAAGTTGTAAAATTGACAAACAATAAAATAATGTAAGAATTATTCAGGAAAACTGCACGACTGCAATATTTTTCTGAATCGTTTGTGTGAATTGCTCATTATTAAAATGTCCAAAATTAGAACAAAGCCGAACACAATTTTGAAACTGACGTCTTTAGCTATGTCCTGTGAAAATTTGAGAGAAATTCGTTAAAATCCGCAGGAGCACAACTCGTTTAAAAATCAGTAATTGCCGTAAAATTCTTCGGGAGAAAATTGAATTTGAATATTACATTTTGAATGTTTTTCTTATTGCAAGCGAAATGTATTTTATTAAATAACTCTGCGAGTTTTCAACATTTTTCGTCCAAACTTGATCAGATAGCAGAACTAGTCTAACGCTTTCATGGAAACCAAAAAAAAAATTTAGGCAAAATTAACACTCAAAGGTGTTCTGTAACCTTAACTTCATCCTGAACCAAATCTCAATCCTTACTTTTATCCCATTAATCTAATCCTAGCACTAAACATTATCCTAACCGTAATCCAGGCCATCTCAAGTCACCTTTCGAGCTAAATTCTAAATCTAGCTACATGCAATCAAGTACAAAGATAATGGGACTTTTCACGTTTTCTTTTTCTCTGTAATTTTTGAGAAAACAATTTCGGCTGACTGTCCTTTATATCCTGTTTACAATAATATATGAAAGGGAAAGGGGACAAATTAAGACCTTCCTGTTTCAGTAATTTTGCACGTGATTGTAACTCTATTTATACTGGGTAGCTCTATTACTTCTTTCTAAATTGTTCTTCCTATATCACTTATTGGTCTGGAGTCAGTTGCTCAAAAACCGGTTAGGCTAATCCTGGGTTAACAAAAACCTTCAATGCAATCTACCCAACAGCCTATATATAAACATGAGATTTACCCATACACCTTACATTGGCATCACTTACGATTAGAGCTCGACAACTGGTTTCAAAATAATTAAAATATATATGCTATACCTTGTACGTCCACCACCACCACCACCACCAAGACCCAATCCAGGAACTTGTTCATCATCAAAATCAGTGAAATCATTATCAGCTTTGAAAGTACTCCGAGTAATACCAAGCTTATCCAACGCTCTTGTGATTTCACTTGGAGAAGAACAGCCTAACATTGCAATCATTCCCTTTTCTTTTTGTATGCAATCTCCTAGAATCTTGTTAACACAAGTACCGGTTGAAACTGAATTTTTGTCATCTTTAAAGTCGTGTTGCATGTACAATGACCATGTGCTTTCACCGTGTACTGCATAACAACTGTCTTCCAATTTATCTACAACTTCTTCGGTATTACGATCGATAATATGGATCTTTATGTTTTCAAATCCCGTGCACTTCGTTTTAACATCCGTTTGCAGTTTCTTCATTCTTTGCTCAAATTCTTGAGGATCTTGGCGATTTTCCATAAGTAAACGTTTAAGCCCCACTTGAAACTGATCAGATCGCAACAGATCCTCAAATTGTTGTTGGAATTTGCATGTGGAACCGTGTTGAGCCTCTGGACAGATATAAACATTGCACTCGGGATCGACTTCTTCCCGGAATATTTCGTCAAATTTCGTAGGACGTAAACGCTTCGGTAAAGCGTCGATGTAATCATCAGCAATCTTGTTAAGTCCGCACTCTTCGAATCGTAAAAGGATCGGACGTTGGAGGTTTTCAATTACTTCCGTAAAACGTGACGAAACTTTGCAAACCATTTCGCAGGATTTGACAAGCTGCTTACTTTGATTTGGTAAATACAATTCATTTATTCCATCAGCACTTTCGCCCTTGGAAAGTAATTCAAATAGCATATGCATAGCATACTTGACTTTCTCCTCCACTTCAGTAGATAGTGCCCCTTCTCCGCCTTCATTGTATATAGAATTGAGAACGTAAGCAA
Source organism: Paramuricea clavata (assembly GCA_902702795.2). NCBI lineage: Eukaryota > Metazoa > Cnidaria > Anthozoa > Malacalcyonacea > Plexauridae > Paramuricea > Paramuricea clavata. The sequence goes on along the minus strand of CACRXK020000445.1, from coordinate 7,709 downwards.
TCTGTAACGGTGTTGGCTTCTCAGTTGCACCAAGTCGTTTGAGAAAATGCTCCAACTCCCCAAATTCCCGGGGTACAGGATAGAGGAATGGTTTCAAAGGGCTGTTTTCAGAAAGTCTGAACACCATTTGTTCTGCTTTCACAAACGTTTTATCTTCTTGTAAAAATATGCATGGAACATTCTTTAGGCAAGTACCCATATCGATACAAATATCGCTGCATTCGTCATTTGGACTGCGACAACAACATTTTGTGGACTTCCATAGAGACTGATAAATGGACTTGGTGATTTCATGTAATTGAGTACTATCTACTGAGTCAGGATTGTATGATTTAGCTACGTTTTGTAGATGGCCAAGAACATTTGTATATCTTGGTCCGGAGCAAGCAATACGAAGGTTTTTCAATTCAGCCATGTTGTTTGGTTGTGCCCAGATTGGGAGAATGGGAGCGGTTGTCCAAGTTATATTTCTGTAATACCACGGTACTCCATCTATGAATTTGAGGAAAGGTAGTTTGGCGTTTCCTGGGCACTGGTGCTGCTCGTGTATTGAGGTTAGTTTTTCTTCCACTTTGGCTGGAGCAATGAATTTGATTTGCGATACTAGAGATAAAAATGTCTCATCTCGCAAGGTTTTCTCGAAAAATAGACACTTTACTAGTACTTCAGATCGTTTGCGGTTCCGTTGGTTACTAGAGTCCTCCTTTCCAACCTTGGCAACCGTCGTACAAAATTGTAGGAATAATTGAGGAGTAATATCAACTTGCAGTCCAATATCATAAAGCAGATGAAACCAATGTGTATCGTTAAATGGCGCCGGAGGGAACATATCGTAATCATCTTCAAACATTTTGAACATTTCGTTGTTCGGATCGAAGAATTCCCAAGCGAAATGAAGATCGCCATTTTGATCAGGAATACAGGGACTTTCAGTCATACTCTTCACTAACATCTTCTTGTGAGCAAGAATTGGGTACTCATCACGGATGTAAATAAGATGCTTTATTTGGCTTTCTCTAGTAAACATGCTGAAATGTTTGAAGACATACTCCACGTAAAACTGCGTGACATCTTGACCAGCTTTAACACCAAGGTCGCTGTAAAGTTTATCAAGTGCAGGTAAAGCATCAGAGTTCAGGAAAAAACATTTAGCTCGCTGTTGAAGCTCGTCTAGCTGTTGTGTTGGAACGCCAGAAGGAATAAGAGCATACGAAGAACACTGATCGATCAAACTCACAAACTGTCCATCCAATGCTTTATGGAACGGTAAATCCTTTACCATTTTCTTGCATTGTTCCAACAGCCCCGACCTTTCGTAATTATCTTGCACGAACTGGAGAAAATTGTGAATTTCTTCTTCTTGTATTTCTGAGAGGTTCAGCTTGCTTGTCTTCAACATATGATGCAGGACTTTCAAGACGTCAACAACATTGTGAGGGTGTGCCACATAAGGATCAGTGACAGCTTTTTTCCTTTCAAGAACGTTTTTGCTAGGTATCTGTATCGTGGCAGAGTCTTCGGTAATATGATTAGTAGCACTAGAATGTCCGTCGTTGAAAGTGATGTCCTTGTTCAACACTAGGCATTTCAAATTACTCAAGAATTCGCGCACATTTAGTTGCTCTGCAGACTCGGTTCCAGAGGCTGTCATATCCAAGACAGTTTTTGCGTCCTTGATCGTCACAATTTTTCCACATGTTGTTGGAATCACAGGCCATTCTGATAAACATTTTAAGGATACAAAGTCTTCATCAGGCTCGGCCTTTGCGTGGTTTTGTAAGAAGTCCCAACATTTTTTGAACCATTGTTCAGATAGTATCCCTTCGGCTGGAAATTTCCATATTGCATCATTTTTGATAGCTCTTAACACTTTGTCTGTGAACACTTGTGGCAACAATTCTGCAAAGTCTCGCACAGTAAACTCGCGGATGATGTTTTCTTCCGATTTGGTAGCGGTCCACGGGATATGGCAAACAATTTTAGAGTGAACAAACAAGTGTGACTGCGTTGGGAAAAGATCGCCAAATTTAGAAAGAAACACAGGTTGACGTGGATCAAATACTCTTAGGTAACCATCTTCTGTTAGTAGCAAAGGCAAGCCTTCTAACTGTTTGCCAAAATCTTTATCTTTACAACAATATTCTATTAATGCTGACAATTCTGGAACAGTTTTGACTGCAGTGGTTTCCAGTTTTTCTGGAAGATTGTCAATCTTACATAAGGATCTTCTCGATTCGAATTCTCTTAGGAAATCAATGATGCTTCCCGGACTAATTTCATGCAAAGTTATTAATCCTGCTGATCTAAAACCACTGTGTAATCGGCGTGGAGCGTGAAGCAAAATGGGGAGGCCAATTCGTATTAACAAGTGCAGGAAATCATCCTCCACACCAGAACTGACGAAGTATGCTTGGTCAACTGAAAGCCAACTAGTAAACTTGACTTTAACGGGCTGTGTTTCAGAAGTGTCCGTTTTCTTCATGTAGGAAATCATTAATCCACCAACAGTAGAGAAGAAGCTACTTCCTGGAAGACGTTGTAAGAAACTGGTAGTCGCTTCCCTTTCTGACTCGATTGGAACTAGCAATGGCAACACTTTTGCTCTCGTTTGTCCCAGGTAGCGATACAATTCAGTCGTAAGAGTCTTCCAAGGCGTATCACTCAAAACTTTCGGGAACAAAGCATGATAACGTGACAGTTGGTTGTCGTCCTCGTCATTGCAAAGATGGTTACGAGCTTCCTGGATCAAAGCGGCATAGGCAGGTGGTAACACACAAGTATTCATAAAGTGGTTCCACTTAGACCTTTCCCCCTTGCCATCTGTATCCGTCCAAAGACGTCGTCTGTTGTTATCCAAGGCAAAATGACCATTTACATGAACTGGTAGATTAGTGCAGTTCTCGGGGAGAGGTAGAAAACAATACACTATACCACGAAACGCCGGTTGCTTTCCAGAGGATGATGATCGTGTCCATAGCCGAGCTGCCAAGCCACCACGTGGAAAAAGACCAAGTTTGCGACCATCAGGAATTTCACCGTATTTCTTTGTAGTGATGATAGATCCAATGCACTTCTGTATCAACCATCTCTCGACTTCTTTCGCGTTTTCTTTAATTGTTACGGTGTAATTGACTCTTTCACATCCAATTTTTGCTGTTGGAGTGTCATTAAGCTCACAAATCTTTCGTGCCATGTCTTGGCGCTTCTTTTCATCCTCTGAAGCTATCACGGTCTCGACCTGATATATTTTTTCGAGCTTGTTGTCTGGATGAATTTTTGAGAGTGTTATCTTCTTAACATGATTTAAAAACAACAACGACTTTCGGGCTTCTTCTTGAAAGGTCTTTAGAAGTTTCTCCATGTTAGGAAACATATTGGATATCTTTGATTCAGTTCTTTTTTGTCTCAGTGGAAAACGGAATATTGTCGAGCCTTGTAAATTAAAATGGTCACCAAGATATCCATTGAGTGTATCGGAGCAATCATTTCGGAGTTTTGCAGTAAGCTTGAATAATTTGCCAGGATCTTCGTCTAGGACATAGCGACGATGGGGATCAAGAATCACTAGGGTATCATCATTCGATAGAAAGCTTGGACAGTCCGTAAGATGGTATACTGAGTTGAAACCAATTCCATACCTCCCAGTTGTCTCAATGGTATCTCGTTTGCTTCCAATACCAAGTTTCTTAATTCCCTCGAGATCTTTTTCGGTAAATGGTCTATCATTGTACACACACAGCGCCGGTCCTTGTATTTCTTTGCATGTTTTGTCTTCTGTCGCCACTTTTTCACATCCCAGAGACCGAGTATCGTGTATGAAATGTATCTGTGAGGCTTCAGCATCGTCAGCGTTTTGTACGAGTTCTTTTAGTATTCCGTCAGGAGGATATCCATCTAGAATTCCTTTCAGTCGGTCAGTTAACTCCTCGTATTGTCCGAACGACTCTCCATAGCCAATGCGATGTGAACACTTCTTCAGTATAACATTTTTCAACGGTTTAGCGCCCAGGGCTTGTGCCGTTTGTGGTGGTATCTTCTCGTGGACTTTAAGATTGTCATCAGGATCCTTGAACCACAAACTTAAATTTACAACAACATCTTGGCTTCGGCGCAAAATACCGTTAATGTCCGGCAGTGGAATGTTGCCGATGTAATTCTTCAGAGTGGGATTTTCGACATCAATTTCATTGATGAAAAATACTGCAATGTGTAATTCATTTTCTGTTAGAACACTTCCTTGCTTTGTGCTTTCTATTTCATAAAGAGCACCGATGTAGTCGACATCACCAAAAAAATGTTTGATTTGCATCGCTTCAAACAAATGTTGATAGTTCCGTTTGTAGTCGGAAGGCAGGCTGAATAAAAATGGATCTCCGTTCCCGTTAGAATTATGAGCCACTTTCACGCTTTGCACAAACTTGCCTTGAAGAAACAGCCAATTTCGTCTACCTAGCTCGTTTAGGAAACGATTTCTTGCATTCTCTACGATCCTATCATTAAAGAATCTGTAAATTTTTCGGCAGACGGATTCAATGGCGAATCTCTTCCTCATATCTTGCTTTTCCTCTTCGGACAACTTTTTCCAAAACTTAATCGCTTCGTCTAACTGTTGAATCACCAACCCCTCAGTAGGCACATGGCTCGAAAATCCCAAAAGATCTTTCACTTTAGCATTCATTTCTCCACAACCACTTTCGTCGGATGTGTTTACAATTAAAGAAGATGAGCCGACCAGCTTGGCATCCTCTGGTAGAAAAACCTCGTTTGGTGCACAAAAAAGTGGCAAAGCAGACCCTGTTGATCCTTTCCAAGGTAAAAGGTATTCATCTACAGGATGTCTTAAAACTGGCAAGAACTTTATCCTTTGAATGATAGACCCATCGGGCTTTGGCAGTTGATCTATTCGCCTGTTAATGTATTCGATTAGTTTTTGAGAGCGTTCTAGATCATTAGTTTTGGCGATAGACTGAGCTCTTTCGTGGATTCCTGTCCAATCAAGGTCTTTTACCATACCAAGTGTTTCCAAAACATACAGACGCTTAGAATCACGGAGGCCATTTCCAACTGGAAAACGGTGATCTTGTTCGGAAAACAACTTAGCTGCAGGACTGAAAGGATGGATAAGTTCACAAGGCTTCGCAAGGGTTTTCCCATTTTGTGACACTGAAATACAGGCATTTTGTTTAAAGAGACTGCTCTCTTCAATACACGAAGAGTGAAATAATCTATTTCCTTTTAGGATACGATCCAAACAAAAGCAAACGATAGCATCTCGCTGAGTTGCATTGAGGGTTTTGACCTTTGGGAAGAAGTATTGTCTCACAAATGTTATAAAGGTCAAGGTACGTCGTTGCAAGATACCCTGTCGGTCGACCTTCATCAAAGTTTGCAAAATTTTACCGGGTAGGTTAAAAACATGTATCCCTAGTGATCTTAGCACTTCCACTACAGTCTCGTAGATATCGTTAAAATCATCGCTCAACAAGAAACCACCAGTGATACTCATCCATATTCCGTCGCTGTAAAATAGCTTAGACTGCTGCCCTAACAATACACTACATATTTTCTGGACTAACTTCTCCCAGGATTTCATATCAACGGCATCAATACTTGGCCACAAAGTGTGGAATTTGTAATCCTGAACATTGCCAATCAATTCTTTCATTTTCTCAATGAGCATGATATAAGCTCTGGCCAATGCGTCTTCCATAAGTGCTTCATTCCATTCCACCTCGATAGGCTGAGTTCGCATAATCGTTCGTTTCCAAATTTCAACGCGATTGGACATGATAGCAAAGTAGCCATTCACATGCACAGGCAGCCCGGTAAGAATAGATAACGGAAGAAAACAAAACAGCTCCCCAGAAGGATGTGAAGCGACATCCGACTTGCTGGAATCTTTCCTGGAAACTTTCTGAACAAATGCTACTCCGCCACAGGGTAAAAAACCACGAGCTCGCCCTTCTGGTGAACGTGCAACTGCAAGTGAGGCGTCAGTCCCGCTGGTGGATACCACAAGCCATGTCAGATCATTGTTGTATCTACGGCGACATCCACTCAATTCTGATGGTTCTTTTCTGGTCACAATTTTAACAAGCTCACAGCCAGACGGATATTCAGTGCAGGGTATTTGAGATTCACGGTATCGTTCCCACCATTTTGCACACTGCTCAATGAACGGTGTTTTGTTCTTCACCACTTTGTTTACAGATAACACCAATTGCATTTTTTCAGGCAGACTCGATCCATTCAATTCATAGACTTCTACCACCTTCACATGTTGGGAAAAGATCAGCAGAGTCGAAGCACATTCGCAAAGGTTGGAAACAATGGCTTCAATCTTGGCTCGACCATAGGTAATTTTGCAGATATCACTACTGCTTGCTTGGGAAGCCGTACGAAATGGAAAGCGAAATAATGTTCCGTTAAAGTAGAAGCCATCGCGTCTTTGTACAGTATTACAACCAAAGATGCCATTGTACTGCTGAAACTGGTCGTGGTATCGTGTTAAGGACTCTGGTTTCGTAGCAAGGTTAATATGAATTCCAGGACGGGACCTGTCCTTAATGTGACGTTGTAAATGGTAAGTGTTTGGATCGAATACGACCAAGTGCTCTCGGCTGATAAAACTCGGTACATCAGTGAGGTGATAGACAGCGTTAAAACCAAGCCCAAACCGACCAATCTTCGAAATATCTTCCACTTTCGTTTCTCCAGCTAGCTTGTTGATATTTTCAAAATCTTCATCAGTAAACACAGCATTATTGTAAGCCCATAGAGCTGGACCTTGGCATTCGGCCATGCCAGGAGAGAATAGGCTTCCCGTTTGACCCTTTCTCCAATCCACCAAAAATTTGACTGTAGTAGCACCTGCATCGTCCGCATTTTGGATCAGCTCTTTGAAAACACCAACGCCATCTTTGTACTCTCGGAGTATATTTCTAATCCGAGTTGTAATTGGTTCATACTGTCCTGTTTGTTCAAACAATTCTGTTGAAGAAAGACAAGTTTATTTGACAATCATAAATATTACCTGTTACAGAAATTACATAGGTACAGTAAGGCTTTTGCAAATATTCATATGGTACTGTTCTCTCGGGCTTTCTAGGCGCAGCGACTATAGGTTTTGCCTGAGTTTTTTTGTCGATTTTCAGACACAAAATGGACAATCCAGCTGATCTCATAGTTATATTGCATAGAGAACTGAACCTGCTCACACATGCATGGCAGAAAGGTCGTATTGTCATTGGAGAATTAAAATTTGAGGTATAATATATTTCACCTACCTTCCTCATACTGCGCAGCCATTACCATGCAGCTAGTATAGAATCTGCTAGGAGGAAAGTAGTATTTATGCATTCAATTACACGATGACAGAATGAATTTTTGCTTTCTATCGACAATCTAAAATTAACAAAGCACATAAAAACGCATGCACTAGCTGATGCCCAACCTTTCCTTACGACACACACCTCTGGCTGTCTTACACCTAGGGTTCGTAGAAGTCAGGAAAAGTGAAATCCGAGCCGGACTTTCCAAGGCTTTCATTACCATGTATCATGAAATTAATGTGTTGCAGGGCATTTTTTAAGAATTCGTCAGTGGGGGGGCCATCTACAAAAAGGGACCATACTATACCGAGTGTGGAGCAATGATAGATGGTTTGTTGGTAACAAAAGGTTTGGTGTGGTATCGCATTTAATAGTAGG
>CACRXK020000444.1:10250-81928 GCA_902702795.2 Paramuricea clavata | reverse complement strand
GAGCCAACTAGTAAGATATAAGTATGAATACTTGGCTATTATGTATGTAACAAAACAACCAAACATGTGCTCAAGGCTCATTTTACTTCGCCTAGGAATCAGAGATTTTTATGCCTAAAACACAAATTTTCGTCAACAATATAAATAAATGCCATTTATATTTGTCAATTTCAGTATCAAACGATTATTTCAACACAAAAAAGCGATATGAGGACATACTTGGTCGTACTAGTGAAGCTATACTAAATACAAATAAATTTACAACGCCATGGCAACGGCAAAACATTAAAATAGAAATTGTCTAGAAATGATACAAATACTTGCCTTGAAACTCCAGACACGACTCCCAATGCCAGGTTGAGCTACTTGTCTTCATACAAAGACATTCCATCATTACTAGCACTATCAGTTTGCAAAATAAAGCCAAAAACGTCTTCAGAATGCGATTCAAACAAAACTACAACACAATACATTTCAACGCTCGTGCATTCCCGTGTGCGATAATCAGGAAAATTGCTCTAAAAGATTTGTTTTTCTGCCTAAGCCAATCAAAATCCGTATCTAGGGTAAACAAACACTCCAGAAGTGATTCCTGCAGTCTTTTACCAGGAAACTGTAATGCTTTACCAAGAATTTGGCGTCCGAAGTTGGCCGAACACTTTCCAATCACGAGAATTGCCATAATAAGCTTAGATTATTTTGCAATTTCCCGAGACTGCTCCGAGCTATAGAATGGAAGATGGCAATTCTTTTGGTATATTTGTTATTATTATACGTTGAAAAGAAGCAAAAAGACGAGCATTTGAATCAGGCGGAACATTCAAAATGCAACAGCAAAATTGATGTGTCATTTGCATAAATTTCACCGCATTCATCATTTCAAGGTAAGAAATTCGCTTGAAATTGAGCGAGAAACAATAAAATTATATGAATATTTCTGAATATATAGTATCGATCAAGTGGAATTTTTTGGTGGTATTTTCGTATGTCTACTGCAAATACTCGCGAAGTTCTTTAATATTTAATCTTCCCGTCATATACGTCGGAAATTAATATTGGCGGATCGAATTGAGTTAAGTTGTCGCTGAATCCAGTTGTGCATTCTGGGGACAAGAAGTAAGTAGGACATGAACTGATAAGCTTTTGTTGATCTCATCTGCCATTACTTTTCGTTTTTTCCACAATGTTTTTGGATTTGATTCTGGACGATTCTTGTGAAGATTAATTGGGATCTGTTTATCACATGGGTTATCTCCATTACAGTAGCACTTCTCATGGCATAAAAGGCAGCAGTCATGTCCTACAGAATCATGTTTAATCTGACAAAACTCTGATAAAATATGGGTTCGCAGACATTCAACGTTATCACCATTGGCATAATTATTTATGGATGTGTCACATTTTCTGAGATGCTTTCCTCGGAAGAAGAGAATAGCCATGGCAGATTTTCCATCACGACCACCCCGTCCAACTTCTTGAAGGAAGTCCTCTACATTTTGTGGGGGACCATAATGTACAACATACCTGATGTCAGGGAAATTAATACCCATCCCTAATGCATTGGTGCAAAAAATAACTCTGCATTTCCCATTAGGATTGTAAAGTGATGAAGTAACTATTTTCTTGTTTTTATCAATTGTGTTATGATGGTACATTCCAATCAACATGTTTTTTTAAATTTGTTCAGCTCCATTTGCATAAGCTAATGTTCCTAAATGATTCTTAAAAAATGTGAATAATTGACCACAATCTATTGACTTACAATATACCAGAGTCTTAGGACATAAATCACATTCTGATTGCAGCATGCCGAGGAGCCAATCAAAGGACTTCAACAGGTTATCACTCACTTTAGCTCTGTACAAATAAATATTCGGGCGGTCAGGACTCACTATGATTTCATAGTGGTCAGTCCTCAAACTCAATGATGTAACTATTTCCTCTTTTGTTTTTAGTCTAGGACCTGTATAGATGTTTGTATGTGTTTCATTTAGCACAGGTAATCTCAACTGTTTTAGGGTAAAATGACCATGGCGGTCAACATGGCATATGTGCCAAAACCTGAATCCGGGGCGAAAGTCCTGAAAATGACCCCGCCCTGAAACGGCAGTGCCGACATAGCTCTAACTTCCGAAAAGCAAAAGGACAGCCTTTATGAAGTGCTTATAGTGTTTAGAAGGGTTGCTTTTAGGGGTGGTCATTGGAAGGAAAAATTTGTCTAAGTATAATATTTTACCAGAAAATGACTATGCACCACCCCAGGTAAATTGCTGATTATGCACAAAATAACTAATATGCCTGGCAGAAATTTAATGTTCTTATTTCCTAAAGAAAATTATCATGGGATGAAAAACTATGCTTAATTTAATATAATTATTGTAGTTTTCATAAGGATTGTCATTGTTTTCTTTAAATATAATACATTTAAATTCACTCATCCCCCACGAAAACACCATTTCAGCCATACTTTGCCGTCTTGTTTGCTTTTTATCGCCGAGTCTCGCTGATATCATCCAGTTATTGTACTTTTACATAATGATAGATGGCTAAAGACGATTTTGACGAAGTTTAATGAAGTTTTGAAACAGTGCAGTATATTTTATCTTCGATATTGTGTCCTTCGATATTTCGTAAAATTGCCGCCATTTTAATGGCTCGCCGCTTCTCTGCCCGATAAATGCCACTTCTTCGTCTTCCTCTGTGTTTAGACTACAGTATCCAAGAGTACTTCGTTGTAGAATAGTCCCAATCGAAAAAATGAAAACATTTGTTGGGTTTTGATGGCAAAACCCTCCAGGTAATCATTTAGGTTCAAAATAAAATACAAAGCATGTGAAAGTCACGCGCAATCTTCGTGAAAACTTCTCGTGGACACATTCCAGGGGGGGTGTGAATATTTTCACGAAACGTTTGTTCGCCACCACAGAAACCTAAAATATATTGTATTTATTGTATTTTTATGAATTATGATAAAAACAAGGGTAGTTTTATCATAATTCATAAAAATACAATAAATACAATATATTTTAGGTTTCTGTGGTCAATGTGGTGGCGAACAAACGTTTCATGAAAATATTCACCCCCCCCCCGTCATGTGTCCACGAGAAGTTTTCGTGAAGATTGCGCGTGACTTTCAAATACTTTGTATTTTATTTTGAACCTAAATAATCACCTGCAGGGTTTTGCCATCAAAACCCAACAAATGTTTTCATTTTTTCGATTGGGACTATTCCACAATGAAGTACTCTTGGATACTGTAGTCTAAACACATAGGAAGACGAAGAAGTGGCATTTATCGGGCAGAGAAGCGGCGAGCCATTAAAATGGCGGCAATTTTACGAAATATCGAAGGACACAATATCGAAGATAAAATATACTGCACTGTTTCAAAACTTCATTAAACTTTGTTGAAATTGTCTTTAGCCATCTATCATTATGTAAAAGTACAACAACTGGATGATATCAGCGAGACTCGGCGATAAAAAGCAAACAAGACGGCAAAGTATGGCCGAAATGGTGTTTTCATGGGGGGTGAGTGAATTCAAATGTATTATATTTAAAGAAAACAATGACAATCCTTATGAAAACTACAATAATTATATTAAATTAAGCATAGTTTTTCATCCCATGATAATTTTCTTTAGGAAATAAGAACATTAAATTTCTGCCAGGCATATTAGTTATTTTGTGCATAATCAGCAATTTACCTCGGGTGGTGCATAGTCATTTTCTGGTAAAATATTATACTTAGACAAATTTTTTCTTCCAATGACCACCAGTAAAAGCAACTCTCCTAAACACTATAAGCACTTCAGAAAGGCTGTTGCTTTTGCTTTTCGGAAGTTAGAGCTATGTCGGCACTGCCGTTTCAGGGCAGGGTCATTTTCAGGACTTTCGCCCCGGATTCAGGTTTTGGCACATATGCCATGTTGACCGCCATGGTCATTTTACCCTAAAACAGTTGAGATTACCTGTGCTAAACGAAACGCAGACAAACATCTATACAGGTCCTAGACTATTTCTGCGCAGCCCTTGCAGTAAGTGCAAGTATTGGTGTGCAATCAGGAATTAGTGATCTTTAATAACTCTCCAAGACGACCAAAGCATTCACGAAAAGCTATCACCTTTTCCTTAGAGTTACCAAATCCCCTGAAGAATAAAAGCAAAGTCAATACTATACATATACATAGAAAATTCAATTTGCTTATTTTTTATTGACCTTTAAATTCATTCATTCAAACTTAATTGAGGCATCCTGCATGCAACCTCGTACCCAGGGCCTTTGCGCGGTTCAGAGGCTCTGGTACGGGAAGCAAAGGCCCTGGTAAACACTGGTCATGTGACTCCAAAAATATTGGACATTTCGTAATAATTTAGTTTTCAATCCGGGGGGAGCGGAGCCGATTGATTTTATCAAACATGGCAGTACGAAGGCGCGACGTTTTCGAGTTTTTATATTATTATGATAAATAAAACTTTCCTAGTGAGATTTAAGAGTGGGTATATATTATCTATGCATTCTATGAGCTTTCTTTCAACAAATTGTGGAATAGCTAACGGTAATACTTATCAAAGATCGAAGGACGAAGATCAAACTGAGCAAAAACTAGACCTGAAATTGCTGAAAACTAGTCGAGTGATCTGTCTTTAAACTGTCTATTTTGTATCCAATGCAGCTGCTTGTGTGCGACGTTTTATAAAGAATTAAATAAACATTGTTGATTATAAGTAATTTTTATGTATTGACCAAAGAATATCACTTGGGATTTTATTGTACTTTTATGGAAGGATAAATCAGAGGGGACTCTTATCTATGGAAACGAAATTCTTCATGTGTATTAAACATGTAGTTATCAAAGCAGAATATTTTGAAACAATTAACTGGTCGAGTGACAGGTTGGTTTCCGTATGTATGTAGTTTAAAATACAGTTGTGAATGGAATTATACATAGTATCTTGAAACCTTTGTGTGTGTGAGTTAATTTCATATTTATTTTTTGGGATGTATCATCTATATTTCTGTTTGTATACTGGGTGTGCGTTCACCTATTTGTTTACATTTCCAGTTACTGTACATCGGTTCATGATTTATGAAATTTGAACCAAAGCTGTAACATAATATTAGTCATGGCATAAGTCACCAATAATTTTAGGGTAAATATTTTTCTGAAATACTTCATTTGTCAGTTGTATCTTATAGTATATACTGTAATAATATCTTGAAAAGCTGTAATTGTACCCTGTCTAATAGCTTTGGTTCAATACAATTGGCAACTGGGCTGCCTTAGAATTCATGAAAGACCTTTGGTACAACCCCAAGAAAACATGCCTTTTATCAGGAGATCAATTAAATTCTCTGCTTCAACCAGATTAACCACACAAATGTTACTGTCACCATTGTGACTACCGACACTTTTTACAAATAATAGACTCTGACTGACATATCATACTTTGTTTTCAAATATCTTTGGCTTTGGTTAAAAACCAACAATTATACATTCTTAAACACATTTTAAATACTTCAGCCTACATAATTTCCATAATGATGGTCAATTATTCCACTTACTGAGAATACTATAATTACTTCTTTACCATAAAAATTCTTTTGGGTTTAATTGATTCAGAAGTATTATTCACAGCTGGTCTAAAAAATTGGGTGTTTTGATGCATCATACTTTTGTCAGTAAAATTAAAAACCTATTTAGTCCTATCCGGCTATGCAGAGTTTTATTTGTATTGAGGAGGTAGGGCTTAGAGAGACACATGGGCTTAGAGAGACACAGAGGCTTAATGAATATGGTTACACTGAATTTTATCAGTAAGTAAATTTCATTTTTTACATCCTGAAACCAAAAATCACCATATTATGCATGAATTACAACATATCACCTTCACTTGTCACAGAGTGAGCATACCAAATTCAAACAACATTCACACTGTTTCTAGATGAAATAATCAACCGATTTTTTGGGCAAACAATATAATTCATGAGGGGAAAAAATAAATATTTACATGTGTGCACATAGTTTCAAGATCAGCTAACAGGATTGAAACCAGCTTTCCCAGTTATGCTTGGAGCTGATGAAAACAGTTAGTTTTGAACACAAAATGGCATGGGACTTAATTCATCTAGGTGGCAATATATTGCCTTCTCACCAGCACAATTGATCAATTAAGTCATGCACATTCATTACTGCCAATCTCTTTATTATTTATGTCGCATTACAAATACAATATATTTTCATTATCAGCAGTATCATTACAACTTGTGCATCACCAATATCATCACAACTTGTATTTCACTACCATCATCATCATTATTCTCACCATTCTAATTTTATTAGTCAATCAGAATGAATAAAAAATTTCCTATTTTACACCACTCGTATATTACTTAATTGCCCAAGGTCAGTCCATTTCACATCTCTCCAGGATCTGAATACCCTACAATCACCTTTTCGATATAATACTAAAAGAGAAACAAACGACAAATGTCTTACTGGCACACTGGAATATCATAATTGCCATAAAATAACTGTCATTTGAAACCACATTCTGCTGTAACAGCACAACTGCTCAAGGTTGCAAGGTAAATAATAGGGATGTAGTAAGGCCAGTATTACTGGTAATTGTCTTTTTACATTTTGCTCACAACCAAAGTCCAATTATATGGAGCAAAAGTTAGAATATCCAGCCACTTTTTATTACTCACTTATAATAATAATCTTACACTTGACAAGTAAAATTGTCTGGTGTTGGACAGAGAAAAATAACAAAGTATGCCATATATTTGATTATCCCATATTCCCATTACTGTCGTGTGACCACTCTCTCTTGTTTGTTTGGGTAAAATTGGGGGCTAATGGAGATTTACTGTAATGGCAAGAAGTGGGGGAAACATTTTCTCCAGTAAAATTTATGGGGGCCATTGGAAATTTATGGGGGCCATTGGAATTTTATGGGGGCCATTGGAATCATCAGCCAGAGTATTGAGGCGATAAAGAAAAGAATACCTGACTTTAAAATTAATGTAATCTAACTTTCTTGTCACACAAAGTTAGGTAACGTTGGCATTTTCACACTTTTCTATTATTATCGTACTATTCTGTTAAGTATTTATTGGATGAGTCAGAGAGACAGAGACCAATGGACTGGTATGAGGGCAGTTAATTTGTAATTTTGCATGTATTCATTTATTAACTTTGACTACTGTAATGGTCAGCCAGTTATATAAGTATCTTACTGAGGGTACTGCCTAACTATTTTACATGTCAAAGAGAACTCCAGTTATGAAAGATTGAATATTTTCCGAACAAGCTGGAACAGAAAATTTTGAATTTAGTGAACTAAGTGAAGGATGGAGATAACCAAAAAATATATCAGGCATGAAGGAGGGTTTATATCCAAAAGCGAAAGATGGAGGAGTAATTAAATGAAGAAAACTAATTATACAAACAGACAGCCACGAATCTGCTGGAATTTAGGATATATAAACTGATAAATATTAAAAGATATGAGAATATAATTTTATATATGCATCATATTCATAAAATCGTTTACCTCGAATATACTGCATTCTTTAATATAGCACACTGTAATTCAAAATCCATGTGACTTCAAAGTTTATAATTTCCATCAAAATGAAAACAAGCCTAAAATCTGCTGTCTGTTGTTTTAAAATATTAATTTTCAAACAATTGTTATACATTCATATTTTAAAAATCAAAGGCAAAATCATTTGTATTTGAAACTTTTATAGTTCGTGCATTGCAATTGTTCAGTTGCTCATCCCCCCCGGGATAACATGACCTAAATAAGGCCAGGTTACAAAAATGTCCAATATTTTTGGACACACGTGACCAGTGTTTACCAGGGCCTTTGCTTCCCGTACCAGAGCCTCTGAACCGCGCAAAGGCCCTGGGTACGAGGTTGTCCTGCATGTTCATCAATGTTGTATTTTGAATAATACCCATCATAAAATATTAATTTATATCCACTTTCAAAAGTGGAGAACATTGGCACACCAAAGAAAGGGCTTGCTCAAATGGTTCTAATCCACACCATATGGGTCATAATAGCAACATTTTGACAATATTGATCAAATTCCATAGGGTCAGTCTGATTTTGACTGATAGCATTAACATATTAGCTGGCAATGTTCCCACTTATCTTTAATCTATAGTGGATCAGGAATACAATATTTTTGGAACATGTAGAATGTCAGGTGTGAACATACACCCATCCTTGAAATAATGTTTGCAAACATGCAAGCTGAAATCCTGATGTTGAAGCCAGGTTAATTAACAAATAGTAGCAATTCATTAGCAATCCATTGTATTCTTTTATGACAGACAAAGCATTTTATACACCAATGACCACTGACAATGGGAATTACCAATAATTGTGACTAGTTTAAAGGGTCAATTACAAAATGCATTTTCAACCCGGGGGTTGAATTCAGCACCAGGGTTAATGCATGTGCTAGAGTATCAGGTAACATATGGAAAAAAACAAAGGGAATTGAAATATGTGAACAAAATGTAAAAATTCCTCAATCAAATAACTTTTGCATCTATGGGATAAAATGATCACATGACAACTTTTCAGCCATGGGCTCAAGTTCAACCTGGGGCAGGGCTGAGATTTCATCTTGGGTAGCTAAGACGATAATAGACAATTTTCGGATAACCTTTAAAATTCATATATATACAACTTCACCAGTAATAACATGAATTTATACAGGGATGCCGGAACTGGGGGGGGGGCAGGAGGGTCAGCCGCCCCTGTTGCCCTTTACCAGGAGGGGCAAGGGGGGGGCAAAGGTGCCCTTTCAATTTAAAGGATTGCCTTGGTGAAATAGTGATTGTCAGAAATGTTAGTGCAATTCTTTTACGAATTTGCTTCAGAAAACGCAAGAAATGCAGTCATCGAGCTTCAAGAATAGCCCAATAACCTGGTGGAGAACCCCCTCACACCCCTATCATCCAATAAATAGAAAACATGACCAGGAAAAGTTCAACTCCCGATGTTTTGCAAACATCTCTTAGTATATATCAATTCAAAAGTGCCCTTTCGCGAAAATCTGCCCCCCTTGCCTTGACATCGTTCCGGCATCCCTGAATTTATATGATGTCCATATATGTTGTCATATATGTGATTGTATATATAGTGTAATTTTTATTATTTTATTAAGTAAATAGGGAAATATAAATAATAATAACAATACTATTTTTATTATTTAAGAAAATTAAAGTCATTTTGAATTTAGCCTCATTTCCAATCTTACTTTAATAATAAAAGACAATAATAAAATTGATAATAAACATATTTGCCATCCCTTGATTTCACTGATTTATAGCAATATTTAACTATCAATAGATCTTACCATTTTGGAATGACATGTGCCTTGTCAGTAACTACTGCAAATAGATGTTTGTGGTAGATCGAACTTTGCAGCATTTCTCGTTCATGATAATACTCTCTGGATTGGCAAAAACAAATGAATATTTGCCGGATAGTACACCACCTTGTCTTGACACGCTTGTTCGCCAGACACACAAGCACACAAAATTCCTCGCTTACTTAATTTGTTCATGTGCGACTCAATCAGTGCGACAAGTGGACATATTACCAACACTATCGCAATCTCTGGGAAACTATTATACCCCATGAAATTAAGCTCTCTGCACAATGACAGCAGTAGTTGAAAGATAACAGACTTTCCAAAGACCGTTGGCAATATAGCAAAGACATCACGACGATGAAGCAACTCAAACAGGGCATCATTTTGATGTTCGTTTAGTTTTTCTACACCAGTAAAAGATTTCAAAACCATATCGACCGCGTATTCCAAATCGTCTCGGGTAATTAAAGACATATTTAAATTTATGTAAATTGTATGTAAATGAAGAAATATAAGCTATTGTTTTTGTACAAAATATACTACAAATTCTGAGCGATGTTGTTTAAGGGGACGTACAACTTAAGCATCCAATGAAAGTCCTTGTTTTAAAAAATGCCTGCTGTAAACCAATCAACGCTGTGATCCAGATTCTGGATCACTTCACACTATTAAGCATCGTGATTGGTGCGGTTTGATCTGAGAAACCATAGAAGTGTTCCAGAGGTTCTTCCCGCTCGCCACCTCGCAGCTTGAATCCTCGTGTATCCCTCATTATCCCCCTACGAGCGTGGAGGAACCTCTGGCACCCAGGGTAAGTAGAGATCATCTTTTCGTAAATAGCAGAATATATAAATGGTCAGACTCATTTGTCTATGAAGCCAACTATTATTTTTATTTGGCCAAAGGCATTTAGTTCAATTAATGTTTACAACAACTCAGAAAACCAATAAGAGAAAGGCAGTGACATTTATGTAAAATATTATGCGATGTATTAGCGAAATTACTGTACCCGTTGCACTGTTTCCACAAAGTCGTGATCCGTTATAAGTGTAACGTCAAAGTCATACACATCACAGGGTAATCCACACATGAGTTGATATACAATTGGGTGTATACATTCAAGGCCAGGACCATCATGAATTAATGACATTCCAACCAGTCGTCCAGCTAACCAGTATTTATTCTCAAGTAATTTAAGATTATGAGTAAACGTCATCTTCCCTTCACTACCTTCTAAAAGACCAGATACATGACCCAACTCTTGCCTTATCAATCTGAGAAGAGAAAAATATTGACTAGTGGTCTCTCCCATTTACTGCACATTCAAGTAAAATCCTCTGGCATTTGACAGGGAAAAAGAATAAAGTATGCTGCATTGTGCTTAATTGTTTAAAACATTGAATGGCAGCACTCTCCACTTGATGAGTAAAATCATCTGACATTAGACAGAGTAAAATAATAAACTAGGGCGCATCAGGGTACATTGCCACTTAAAGGGTTAAGCCAAGTACAACAAATCCAAATTATCACATGTCACTGTGAATTACAGTACTCTAATTTACAGTAGAGTAGCTCCTATAACATGAACTATACTCCATATAAAATACCTAAAAACTCTCTTTGAGGCCCTCCAGCATCAATCGCATCTTCTCCACTAAATTGCACAACAAGTTCTTTGCAACAGTCAAACATCTTTGATTTAACAGCACGATAAGCACTTTCCAAGAGTTTTGTCCTTCGAACAATAATTTCATTTGGGTCACCAGACCTCGTACATGATAGTTTGTGCTCTTTTAGTAGTTCCTGAAGATCTGTTAAAGGTGCTTTCGGATCCCTGATAATTTCATTGAAATAATAGTTAGTACATAATTATTAGCAATTACACAATGATTTTAATTAAATAATTATATAATCAGGGGTTTTTCAGGATTTTTTGCTGGGTTGCTTTCGTGCAAAAGATTGAATTTACTGGTATATTGTATACAAGAGGGAGTCCAGGGACACCTGTTACCTGCCTGCCACAAATTTTTCCTTCACATGCCTATGATTTAAATGACTGGACTGAGATGAGTTTAAGACGGTACATAACATGTGTGTTCATGGTTTTTTTACTGTTCTGTGAAATGATTTATAGGCTGTGTGTTTGTATTTTCTTACTTTACTTAATTGCCCACAGGAATACAATTATTTTCACATTGCAAAATTGGCCCGAACAAATTCAATTTTAATGCACTTACTGTGCAATGTTGACAATATGATTGAATTTCGAAACCGAATAACTGAATCAAAGATGGAGTTTTGGGGTACGTTTAACTGCCACAAAAAAGTCCTGAAGAAACCCTGTATTTTAAATTGTCCCATAACTACATAATTATACTTATTATACATGATTATTATATATCATACAGTATTATAATACATATATTGTCCTGCAAATATACTACAGGGCGTGCTTCTAAAACATTTAGGGGGTCCCTTGGGGGTTTCTATAGAACAAGCACAAAAATATATTAGGGAACGGAACATGGTGAATGAACCAATGGAAAACAGACCCCCTCCCTGAAAAACCCTGATTTTCTTTAAAAATGGGAAATGTTCTGTCAACATCAATACTGTACATTTACGTGCAATCTAGTGACCACAATATATAATCTCTCACATCTGCATCTGTCTGTGGTTTTTATATGAAAACTTTAATATACAGTAGTACCTCAATCATATGTAATCATTATAATTAACCTAAAAGGAACCACAAATGCCAATGTTTGTCTGCCAAATTTTTACATGTTCACATTCATGACACAAGGTTTGCATCTCGGCTCACACAGAGATACAACATTACTACATTCAAGTGCCTAATATATTTGGCAATGTATTTTTATTTACTACAGTAAATGTATATTTTCCAACATTCCCTAAATCCACCATAATATAAAGCTATTTCAATCAATGTTGTCATAGTCAATTGTACATTTCAAAAGCGAACAGCAAAATGGGTATAATAAATTACACTATTTTTAGCTGTTTACTTGTAAATATACAAAATTACAAATACATGTAATATGATGATTAAGGTTAACCTCAATTATAATACATTTCAGCCCATAAAATAAAATGTTCATTTGACCCTTGTGACAACCTTTATTTAAATAGCTGTATAGTATATGCCTGCTTACACAATTTGTTCATCATTCAGGGATTCCTGAATAGCACGCTGAATGTCATCATCTTCATGTGCATCCAAATTGTCTAATAAGTCCACATACAAATCGTATGAACAATCACTCCTGCAGAAAATACAAATCGTATGAACAGTCATATAACACCCGTCACGCCTACGCCAAGTTGATACTTATCTCCTGAAAATTTTATTTACAATATTAAGTGCATGAAGAAGACATCCCTTAATTTGAATGGACATTAAAGTTCATATGTTTATATACTTTCATGCAAATATAGTTTTCTAGTTAGGCATGGTAAAAGATTTGAATTCTTTTGGGGGACATGGTATTATGGTTATTTTAAAAAGAACGAAACAATAGACATTCCGAAAATAGTTAACATTTTATTCAACGTTTCAACTAGGTTTAAGTCATCATCAGGAATGATGCTATTGAGAAATACTGAGATATATATTTACAAGTTAAGTGGATCAAATTATGCGTCAATTAAATATCACAAGTTCCTTAGAGGCTTTAGTTCTGTGATTTAGTTCTAGTTTTTGGCGATGTATATGTAGAGACTCCTAACTAAAGCTTCTAAGGAACTTGTAATATTTAATTAGCGTGTAATTTGATCTGCTTAACTTGTAAATATATATCTCAGTATTTCTCAATAGCATCATTCCTGATGATGACTTAAACCTAGTTGAAACATTGAATAAAATGTTAACTATTTTCGGAGTGTCTATTGTTTTGTTCTTTTTAAAATTACTCAATGGCAACCGTAATAATGGTATATATTGTCAGGAAAGTGTCAAAATGGTCTAGGATGGATTTCAGAGTTCATCCACAACAGGGTGTCATATGGCATATTAATTAAACAGAATGTGTTCAAAGCTTGCAATTTACCTTGATGGCATTGTGCTTTTTGAAACTTTTGAAAGACGGGAAAGCTCAGCATCGTCATCTTACTTCCACAGGCACCTGCGGCTGCAGTGTAGTACTTGCAGCAACTTTTCTTTTATCGTTCATTGCAAAAACAGGATTCATGATACTCTCGTCATCATTTGACTCATCTTCAAATTTATCACCAAGCCATCCTTTAAGGTCTTCCCCTGACACATCAATAACTGACCTGATGTATACAGGTCCCTGGTTTGAAATGTGCTTCAAAAGTTTTCCTGTATAAGGTCCATTGTTTACTCTAACAATCTTGTTGCCAATTGCCCTGACAAAATTGTAATTGGGCTGAGCTCCAGCTTTTCCTTAAAAACGTTAGCAACTTTGACTTTTATATCTTCCTCAGACATTTGATCACTTATTCCTACTGCTGACTCAGCAAATCCGTTCTCATAAAGGTATTCTCAAAAACGTCCTCGAGGAACACTTTCTATTTGTGGACTTGGAAGGAGAATAATGTCTTTAAGTAATGATTTACAGTTACTTTCTGGTGTTTTCTTTTTGGCTGCAGTACAACTACTTGTGCTCGAACTAGTAGAAGGACCATTACGTTTGCGTCGTTTTGGCGCGTAATTGACATTTGAATTGAATAGACTTAAAGCATTTCCGTCCTTTTGACGAGATGAAGCAATTGAACCACGAGATGTCCCAATGCTAGGAAAGAGACAGTCTATCGCATCTTCTGTACTTGTTTGGTTTACATTGGTATTTGTTTCACTCTGAGAGTCACTTCCATCTTTGAGGGATTTCACTGCCTCTATCAACTTGTCCAACATTGCTTTCACCATGTTGTGATGTTGAAGTTTTTATATTCAGTGCTTCCATTTTAAAGGAAATTTCTTTTTTGAAGGAAATTTTAACTAGTTGATTCTAGTTGAGTTGAATTCTATTTGAAGGAAATTATAAGGAAATTTCGGACGACTGTATGAAATGAGAAAGAAAATGCATGATTTCTAAAAAATCGTAAGAATACGGCAATTTCCAACGAAATGCGCATCAAAATATGCTGAAAATTCTGTTTGCGAGATGCAAAATCTGTAAATATTCTGGGAGGAGGACCCCCAGACCTTCCCTGCTTATTTTCCGTCGTGTTAATCTAGGTAAACTCGAAATACCCGGTTATTCGATATAAATTACCATCAAATCAGCTTTAAATTAGGTAAAATTCAATAATTTTTATTGGAAGGAAATTTATTCAAAAATAAGAAAATTTTGAATGGTTGGAAGGAAGTTATGTTTTCTAAAAATGGAAGCACTGTTTATATTTGACATGAAGTAGTTCCATTTGATCTCAAAATAGTCCGCTGACCGTTCGCGGGCATCATTAAAGTACTATATTTTTGAAACAGAAGTATTATAATTCTCAAAAAGAAGTACTATATTTTTGAAACAGAAGTATTATAATTCTCAAAAAGAAGTACTATATTTTTGAAACAGAAGTATTATAATTTTCAAAAAGAAGTACTATATTTTTTAAATAGACGTCCTAGTATATTTTGGAAATAGAACTTGGTATGTTTTTGTAACAGAAGTTGTATATGTCCTAGTATATTTTGGAAATAGAACTTGGTATGTTTTTGTAACAGAAGTTGTATATCTCGCAAAGAAACTCTGCATTTCTCCACAAGTCATATATTTATATCAGACCAACATGTTTGTAATTTCAAAACAAGTAACATATTACAAAGAAGTATTTTTGTCTGTATCGGCATGCCATACGTTCCAGCCCTTTAATTTATGTATATTCACTCCATCAAAAGCAGCCATTTTGAATTTATTGAATATGATCAATATATCCATCCAGTTACATTTTTTTACGGTTTTGCAAAAAATAGAGATCAAAATGACACACATGATGCTGATCGCTGATTGGCTCCGGGCTAACACATGGTCTGCACGATGGCAATGTATCTGCGCTAGCGCAGATACAAAAAGGAGAAGAATTCCACTGAAACTGTGTCACTGTTTGTAATTCTTTGAAGGAAATATCCAACGCTTTTTATAAATGTTACCAACGAGTTAGGTTGACATGCTAGTTGCTAGTTGCGAGTTGCTAGTTTAACAAAATGAAAATACACAATAATTGTTGTGGCGTAAAAGAAGCACAATAGGAACAGAAAAAATTCTGTTAACTTTGTGGCTCAATAGATGTTCTGACAGAAAGGACTAATAAACACGAAAAATCGTACGTTTGTTTAATATGAATTCATTGCTTGATGATTGGTATACATACAACTACAAAAGACACTCCTTAATATACGCTTAGACTCTGTTTACACGGTACCGGACGAAATTCGTCCTTTTTCACCTGTTTACACTCAAATTCGTCCTGATAGGGGGTCTCAAATTTGTCCGGTTCCGTGGTTCTCGTGTGTTTACACGGCTGAAATGGACGAATTTCAAACCGGTCCCAAATTCGGGCTAGTTCCTCGGGTAGAGGAGAACTGATCACGAGATCGGCTAGTTGTGTTGCTTGTGGCGTCAGATATAACCCAATCCCTATCTCTAAGCCTAATCCTTAATCTAACGCTTACCCTAACCTCAACACTAATCACTATAACTACTGATGACGTAATCTGTGATGCAAATTCTTCTACCCGAGGAAGTGCCCCAAATATTGGCTCGGTAGTGTACCGTGTAAACAGGGTCTTAGCTAGTAACATGCATGAGTGTTCTGGAATAACTAATTAACCAAAGCAATATCAACATGAATAATTAAAAATATCAACATAATTTGCAATACGCATAATAGGGCCATTTACACGGGACAAAATAAGTTGCGACTTACATAAGACGCGACTGAAATAAGACGCGAGTTTGTCGTATAAAAGGTATAAAATTCTTATTTAAGTTGCGTCTTAAATAAGACATTTTGGATAACTTGAAACAACATAAAATTATTAGCCTTGCATATTAAAACAAAAACAACCAAAACAACATAGCTATAGCAAGTAAATAAGACTAGAGCCGTATAGAGAACCATTTATACGATAACTCGCTTATATAAGATGTATCTTATATAAGACGCTTATATCAGACACATCTTATAAATAACCCTATTGTTTCTTTCATAATCAAACTATATAATTGTATGAATTGGCTACATTCCCTCTCCCACACTAATTTTTAGTTTGATTTTGAACCCTCTAACAGCTATAAGTTCCATTTCATTATCAGTAGGTCTCGCTCTAGGATCTAGGAAGACAACATTGTTTTCCAAGGGCAAAATATTAGACCTTGATCTCTTGTGTTTTACACATTCCTTGCTGATGCAGTATTTAAAAGTTGTAGGAACTGCCACTCCCTTGTTTGGTGGGCAAAACAACCCTTTCACTGCTAAATGCAGATCCCCTTTTTCAATTGGTTTGGAGCATAATAGTCCGGAACAATGCGCAGTTTTTGGATGGTCCTTTCGCGTAATAAACCATTCTTGAGTATTTTTGTTGGTGTTTTCTGCCCCCTCTGGTAGCAAAACGTCTTTCGGGATGCTAACCGGAGCATCTCTAAAAATCGTGTTTAATTCTGACTTCGTGAGACCTACTTGCTGTATCAAGTTGCTCTCCTCCTTTATTCCAAGAACAAACAGATACACCCAAATCAGATGCTTACAAAGTTCATTCGGTTTATTCGATTTAAAAGGACAGGTGCATGAACGAACTTGACAAATGCTGACATTATATTCTTTTCCAGAGCTTGAAATGGTATATCGTCTTTCGTTTTCACTGGTGCTCGAAATTCTAGAAACAGCTATTTCGTGTTTGCTTGTTTTTGCTTTTTCTAAGGACTTTCGAAATAGGGAACTTTTCTTTTTCCTGAACACCCTTGGTCTTGAATCTTTCGGCAAGGAGTTATCCGACGATGATGATGAGTATTCATCAGTGTTGTCAAACATACTAACATGGCGCTTCTTTGCTGTAGTTTTCTTGGTAGCTGAGGAGGTATTTTGCCTTCTTTTTTTGGCTTTCGTTGGTCTATGGCTGCACTGGGGATCAATTGCGGTTCTTGTGGCTTCTTCTCAAGTAACAACTGCATCTGGATTGCCATATATGTCCATTTCTTTCACTATTTGTTCTGCTCTTCTGACCTGATTACTGTTTTCTCTTTGTTGAAGTTGTGGTTGGGTGGGTCCTGTCCCATAAACCTTCTCACCTCTACTCTGACGAAGCCACATTTTCTCAAATAATACACTTTCTGCAACATCTTCCAATGCTGCATCAATAAGACTGATGTTTGAATTGCCCCTTTTTTGAAAACTAGAATTCACAGGCTCTGAAAGATTAGTCGTTGGCGCATTATGAAGGGGGCGATATGCTTTGGAAAAGTGTGTCTTTCGTTCTACCAACCACTGGAGCCAATGACAAAGGTGTTTACGTTTCTCATGTTTTGCATTTATAAAACTTTTAATCGCTTCATGAGCAGCTTGAAAACCTGCAGGAGTGGCCACCTCCCTCAAATTATTGCCAAGTTTCTTGAACTGATGTTTCGACTTTCTACTATTAAGTGTGTTTGCGTGTCTATGAAGTGATTGGAGATAGTGTAACTCACAACCTTTGGTGCGCTGCAGGACGTCTTCGCCAAAAACCGACTTCAAGGAAGCCCAGTTTGCTCCTGCTTCATCGCAGATAAAACCAGATGGATCAAAAAATGCATCCTCATTCCCACTTTCCTTGCGTAATACTTCGTTAAACAAATTCCAAAACAGAACGAGATTTTCTTCATTTTCCAAATTACATTCCATTATAGCGAGTTTGACCATTCGATGAAGAACAGGATGATATACACTTGCAGTTAAGGTAACAAAATTTTTGCAACGATTGTGCTTGCCGTCAAAATGACAGTACTCTGTAGAAAGCACGTGATCACCAGTACAATCCATATTTATCGCCATGTTCGCCCGTAATTTACTGGATTTAAAGATGTAGCTAGGTCGCTCATTGATGGTTCTGTCATTGGCTTTGTAAATAAGAAATGGATCTTTCATGTCTGTTTTCCTTTTTAGGACAGATATGGCTTCAAAGCTGTGCCCATGTGGACGTTTTTGTTTGGCAGCTAATTTCTTTGCATTCTTAATTGTATGAACATCAGAGAATTGCTCGGCCACATCTTCAATTTCATCCCACGTACCATCTCCCTCGATAGAAGCAATAACGGACTGAAAAGACATTTGTGTGGGGGTTACTTTTGGCGTTTCAGCAAATTTATCTTTCATTTTTTTAAGATGTTTTACATTCTTTTTCGGGGGTTTTACTGGGCAAGTATGAATGCCATAATGGTAGACAGTTACTGTATTGCCAGCTTTTGGAATTTCCCAAATTTTTCTGGCCGAACAGGGAACATACACCAATCTTGTGTTACAGTGCATACAGTTGCGTTTCTGTCCGCTTCCTATGAATTGTGTTGTATTTGGTTGACTAAATTCTTTCAAAAACGAACAATGTTTACTGGGGCACTGATGCGTACCAGAACAATTTGCTATTCTTCTTGTACCAGTAAAACCTTTTTGAGAAGAAGGAACATACCGTTGCCACTGCCTGCCATCTTTCGCTGCTTCCATTGCATTTGAGTCACCACGTACTTTAATCTTGAAAATTAGTGTACCATCTATATTTAACGGCAACTTTTCAACATTCTGGTGTTCCACCCCTTCCCAAATACTTTCATTAAGATATGTTCGGTTACCAATTACTCTAAGTGGATCGCTGAGTTCATCACTTGAATGACTCTATCGCTGAGTTCATCACTTGAATGACTCTCTTCATCACTTGAATGACTCTCTTCATCACTTGAATGACTCTCGTCATCACTTGAAGTACTCCGTTTATCACTCGCATCACTCTGTTTATCACTTGCATCACTCTTTTGATCAATTGCATTCTCTTTTGATCAATTGCATTAATCTGTTCGTCCTTTAAATCAAACTGTTCATCAAATGTCGAGGATTTTGCAGCAAAATTACCAGAAAGATGCGGACACTTCTTATTATGAGGTTCAACAATGAAGCAGTCATCAGAACTGTCACCCAGAGCAGCATATCTGTTGTTTAAGGATAAAGGCGAAGAGGAGTCGATGTATAAATTGGGATTTATATAATCATAACGATCTTCTTTTTCATCATGCTTCTTTTCATTCTTTGGATGTTTGATAACAAGTTGTTGTCTTAATGTTGGATTACATTCATAATTCTTTGTTTGAGCACTGACCACAGGATTGTAATGATCATGTGAATTGGTGAGATGGATTGTACGATGTGACGAGATGCCAGGCTTGTTTGGTTCGACAACAACATTCCTAATACCATGATCTGTTGCTTGTATAACATCAACTGTGATTCCTGTACAATTGGCTACAGCATGGAGACACAGATCAACAATATCCTGGTCATATAAACCTTTCTCCTTGTATAAACGCCACTGCTTCACCATGTCAATGTTACCCAGGAATGGCCCATAAAAATCTAGGTTGTTCATTATTTCGACTTCTATAATGTTCAGTAACTGGGATTTACTATCAATTTGGACATCAATATGTTGTTCTGTCAAGACCACAAATAATGAGTAAATAATGCAGTGACCATCTCCAGGCACATCTAATACAGCCTTTCCCCAGCTGTTTACATACCGAGATAACCTTTCTTTAGCTCTTGGACAAATATTAAAAATTAATAAAACAATTTTTTTTTTAAATTTGCATTTGCACGTGTCATTGATCACACACAAATACATACATCAGAAGTATTAGTATTAGAATTTCAAAACAATATTAACACATGCTTTAGTCCGTCAAATTACCCGTAATATATTGAATTCATCTGAGAAGGTATATTGATTCAACTTAGTTGGTGTGCCGTATAACAAAAGTTATTCTACTGATGGGATGAATTAATCAAGTTCGCAGTTTAGAATAATCAAATCACAATAATTATATAAGCCACTGATGAACATTTCTAAGTTCTTCATTAAGCTAGCTTATTTTCGATTTCGCTAGAATTTTGTCCTTCACAGGTAAGATTTGTATTGTCGGCAATAGTGTAGGTTTTGACGTTTTTACACTATTTGGAAGGTCATTTATATATAGAAATAGAATGGAGCCAAGATTAGAACCCTGTGGCACCCCACATTTAATATTTTTTGCAGCCGACACCTTACCATTGACTGAACAAACCTGCTTTCTGTCTTTAAGATAAGATTTAAACCATTGAAGGCTATTCCCTTCAATGCAAATGCAAACAAAAGGACAGGGTCAATGGCAAAAGAAAAACAACAAACAATATATTAGACACCAACGAGTTAATATACTGCAATGTACAATATAAATTGTATTCCTAAGCTTTGTATGCTAAATTTAATTATAATACTGTTTTGAAATTCAAATACTAATACTTCTGATGTTTGTATTTGTGGGTGATCAATGAAAGGTGCAAATGCAAATTTGAACACATTTTACTAAACTACTAAGGATTTTTTTGCCGTTTTGTGGTTCCGTATTGTAGTTACAGGGCTCAAAATAGAGAGTTTTAGCAATGGCAACGAGTTTAAGTACGATTACAAAATTCGTCATTTTCATGCCAAAGCCGTGTTGTTTGCTTACGCCATCCCGTCAAACTCGTAGTCATCCAGCTTTTGACTACGATATTTTCGGTAAGTACCAGTGAAATGTAAATACTTTGTTTCATGTGTGACGTCATACGCAAGTGGTCTATATCTTATGCTTACATGACCGGTAAAAAACAGATTTAAACCGCGAAATTTGAAATGCCATTTAGACCGGATAACTATCGGCTGCTATTTTGATCCCTAGCTGAGTTATACAAACGATTGTTTTTGCGTATGATTTTTGGGTTGCATGTACAATTTAGAAGCGAAAATACAGATATGTTTACTGACTTATTTACGAAAATGTTGTAAAAAAGCGTCTGCCATCTTGCATTTTAATCCAATATTACGGCCTTAAATGAAAAATTTCATTTTGTGAACATTGAAAAACATGGCTGAAAAATGTGGGGAGAACCTATAGTCACTGTGCCAAGACGACTAATAAAACAATAGTACACGAAGAGTTTGCTTTAATTGCTAGTACATTAGTTTAGCAGCTTACCACTTCAATGGATTCTTTTTTGGGGGCGATGGTTCTGACTCTGAACTAGAAATCACAATCAAGTTATGTATGTTCTAAAAAATTGAAGTAAATAAAAGCATTGCTTCTTATGATGAAATAACAATTGAAAAAGTACAGTATTTCAAACCCGCTGGTCACATATGAAAATGGGCTTCTCTAATAACCTATTAATAAATTCCACAAATCCTGTTTGATTTAGTACAACTTAAAAACTAAAAGAGCTAGTACACTAAGGGGCCATTCACAAAGGATATCCGACCAAATGATGGATTTTCAGACCCCCCTCCTCCCCCCTTGTCCGGCATTGTCCGAATTAGTGACCCCCTCCCCCCGGACATCCGCCATGCCTTGCAAAAACTCACGCAACCTTGTATATGTCAAGAGTAAAAAAATTTTTTTTTACTTTTAGAACTTTTTTATAACTATAAATGTGAATACAAAAACATATAAATGATTAATTAAAACAAACAACTTACTGCAACAATGGGATGAACTTGTTGTATAGAAAAGGAGAGTTATACATGCAGAAAGCTTTTATTTGATGCCACTGTTGAATTCATAATTGAAGGAAAGAATTAGATAATATTATGAAGTGTTCAAAATGCCAATTTCACAATGGGAAGGGGAGTTCAAAATAGAGGAAAAAGAAATTTGTTTTTGATTTTTTTTAAATTTCGTATATCCGGATTGCTAAAAACCCCCCTCCCCCTATGTCCGAGTTTGTCCTGATTTTCCAAAGCCCCCTCGGCTCGGACATCCTTTGTGAATGGCCCCTAAAGCATTGAATTTTGGAATACACTGTGTGCATTTTCATGGAATAATTGATCGAGGTTAACAGCATTTAAACAGCTCAATATCTTGCTCTGCTTATGTATTGAGCACTCTATTCATAAAAATGTGAGGGAAGTACTCTTAGTGTAGTGGAAGCTAGGACGTTTTGGATTGTTTGGCGGAAGTACGGGCCATGCATGCAGGGTTTTCAATTAGAAGGAAATTTCCTTCCACAAAGCTTAGGATATTTTGGCCTTTGGAAGGAAATTTGAAAGGAAATAGCATTTGGAGACTTTGGATGGAAATTGGAAGAAATTTTTCATCGTCAGTAAGAAAATATATAAGGGAAGAAAATGACCTTATTTCTAATAAATCCTAAGAATATGACAATTTCCAAGTAAATTTGCTTCAGAAAATGCCAAAAATACTGTCCTGGAGAACACAAAATCTGAAACTTTTCTGGGGAAGGAACCCCAGACGACCAGACCAACCAATTATAACACAATTCAAACATTTTAATATTACAATAATAATCAATGCTGAGAAAATGTTATCACAACTACTATATCAGGGAAAGCCATCTCCTTTAAATAAGGCTTTGGCAACCCTATTCCCACAATCTCCATGACGTTTTTAACTCATAAAATACCTGGTTTTTCAAAATACTTTGATATAATGTGTTTAAA
Organism: Paramuricea clavata; assembly: GCA_902702795.2. Classification (NCBI taxonomy): domain Eukaryota; kingdom Metazoa; phylum Cnidaria; class Anthozoa; order Malacalcyonacea; family Plexauridae; genus Paramuricea; species Paramuricea clavata. Next base: position 58,832 of record CACRXK020000444.1, on the reverse strand, counting down.
ACTCGAATCTCTAGGTTAAATACGTAAAATACCAGCTAAAATTAGATAATTCTATTCAAAATTATCAAAATTATTAATTTTTGTCAAAAGAAAGGAAATTTTGAATGGTTGGGTGACTATTTTTCAAGAGCGGAAACACTGGTGCCATGTGTAAAAGACAGTGTTACACAAGGGAGAATTATTGTGAATATATATTTATTTCGTGCTTTTTAATAAATATTTTGTAATATAAACCAGCGCATGAAGTGAATCGTACAACATGTACTTATGTACTGTAAACCTCCGACTATAAGCCCTGGGCTTATATTCTTTTGTAAGCAATTTTTGATGGGCTTATACAAGGGGGGGTATATGGGGAGGGGCTTATACATATATTTGGGGGGGGGAGCTTATATTTGGAATAAGGTGAGCGTTAGTACATGTGGTGGGCTTATACACGGAGTGGCTTATATTTGAGAGGGGCGGCTTATATTCGTAGGTTTACGGTATATACAAGTTATCAAAATGATTGATATTGGAATCATATGAATAGAGTGCTCAATACCAAAGAGCAAATTTATATGATAGAAGACAACACCGGAAAAAATAGTTCCGAAATTTCTCAGAATGAGGTGATACTGAAATGCTATAAATTAAATTACAGAAATATTTTATTTAAATTCATACCCTAATAATCTTAACCCTAATGTTTAAAAGAAAAATAAATACAAAGACAAAAATAGGTGCTTCTGGATTTGTGCAAGGGCACATCCAAGAACCCTGGCAAAGAGTGACAAAGCATCATGCCACAGCTTCATTCACTGAAAAACCCTTTGATTACAAAATAATGGTCCTACTAAATACTGCCCGGAGTGCCCGGGGACGCCCTGAAGTGCCCGGGAGCATGTGAGAACGCCCGGGGATATACAAGATAATATAAATCAGTGCACGATCCTTTTTGAGTCTCTATGAGGCATTATATTAATGAAAAATAATATTAAAAGTGATTTTCAACCAGCCTAGCAACAAGCGGTAAAAGTGCAGTCACCCACGCAGGAAGTTGTGTGAAACATGAGATTATATTTATTATAAATGTAAATATTTGCTGTTATTAAATTAAACAAAGTTAAATAAAAAATTAAGACTAGTTTTGTTTTAATATATTAAACATATATCAACTGATCATAGATCTTGGTAATCCTATTGACAAAAATTTTTCGAAAGTCGCCAAACGACAATTGACTTGTTCTCAGCAGTTGATATATTAAAACAAAACTAGTCTTAATTTTTATTTAACTTTAGTTTAATTTAATAACAGCAAATATTAGTTTATAATAAATTTAAATATAATCTCATGTTTCGCACAACGTCCTGCATGGGCGACCGCGCTTTTAGCGCTTGTTGCTAGGCTGCTTAAAATCACTTTCAATGTTATTCTTCATTAATTAATGCCTCATAGAGACTCAAAAAGGATCGTGCACTGATTTATACTATCTTGTACATCCCCGGGTGTTCTCACGTGCTCTCGGGCGCTTCAGGGCGTCCCCGGGCATCTCTGGGCGCTCCGGGCAGTATTTAGTAGGACCGCAAAATAATTCCTAATAAAATAATTAGTAGTTTTTGGGACATCCAGTTGTTGAAACTTTAACCACAGACCACTGTTAAAAGTATGGTAAATTTAAATTCATGCACTCTTGTGCACCCTACTGGCACACCTATAAAACACCCCTGTAAATCTACAAAAATGAAATATAATATGAACCATAACATGCATTTCATTTCATTTTCTCTGGTTTAAAGCAATATGAAACCGACTATTAAACCGTACAATCACCTGCCGTACAATATGTAAAGTGGGATATTATGTAAATATAATTGCATTAATCAACGGTGAATACAATTTACAATCTAAATAAACACCTCGACATACACATACATGTTTACCACGACATTACAATTAATCATTACCACAAATTTCGCTAAATAGAACTATAGAAGTGGTACTGACCTGAGTTTTGTCTGGGAATTCCGCCATATTTGAATTTGCACGTGGCGACAATTTTTTTACCAGATATTTTACTCGTGACTAATTTCGGTATTATTATAAAAGTTAGTAAATTTTAAAATTTAGCTGTTTGTTAACTTTGTTCGCTTTGTTGGCAGCTTGGTGATCTTTATTCTGTGGCTTGGTAGCCTGCACACAAGCTCTCTCAAGAGGACATTCTAAGCATTTTAGTGGATATCTTAGTTTTGTTAATATTTGTCCTTTGTACTGATAAATACTCAATATTTATATATACGAAGTGGCTATATCTACGGGCCCGTAAACAGACTTCGCCAGGCTATATTTACGGCACTCTCGTTCTTATTCTCCATACGGCCTATATTTATCGTTAAAGTCAAATTAAAACAAAAATAACCCTAACCCCAATCCTTCCCCTAACCTCTAACCCTAACCCCTAAAAAAATTAAAACTAGTCAGAAAAAAAAAGTTAAACATGTTTTGTTAAGGCGAACAAAAAACCGTCACAAACTCGGATCCGAACCCGCGGACTACAACACAGCAGCCATTTGCCTAACCTTCTGAGCTATTTTCGAGCTCGCTGAAATCCTTTGTAAACAATACGCTTAAAGTCCTGATTCCAAGAGCGCTTTTTGTCAGCAAAATGCGAAATATTTCGCCTGTTTCTTTTGAATTGTGAGCAATCAAATAGAAATAATTTATTCGAGTGGTCGCAATTCAAAAGAAACATGCGAAATATTTCGCATTTCGCAGACGAAAAGCGCTCGTGGAATCAGGCCTTTATAGTGCCAGTTCGGTACATAGAGTGCCGTAAATATAGCCTGGCGAAGTCTGTTTACGGGCCTGTAGATATAGCCACTTTGTTATATATATCACTCATTATTAGCAACTAGCAAGATACCTTTGCTGGTTACCAACTTGTCCAGCATGTGAAATGTCCAAACAAAAATGCTCTGGAGCTTGAAAGAAATTTTGTGTCGGTGTCATCTCACAGTCCTTCGATTGAAAAAGAATGGAGGAAATTTTGAGCTCTTGTGGCTGGGAAATGTCGCCCAATGGGTGCATTGTTTTAAATCATAAATAGTTGTTTTAAATTATTACTCAATAAATCGTCTGGTCTTCCCACTGAATCATCCTTAGCATTGAGTCATAATGATAATTCAACTGAAAGTTCAACTTCCATGACCACTGAATTGGAAAATATTGAAATGGAGTCCATAAAGGAACATAGTGGTTGGGTTATTAAACATGTTAGGGGCACTATACAGAATGGACCTAGCATCCAAACTATTGAGGTGTCCAAAAACAGTGAAGCATCTTGTGAAGTCAGGAAAAAAACCTTTTGGATTTGATTAAAACATTGGGCAAAGATGTTGTAGTGCAATCTAGGAAATTTCTATTTGTAATTAACAAGGACTTGGTACCTTTATTTCATCATTTGCATGAATCTCTGGAAAAGATTGTTAAAGCCAGCTTAGAGGAAGATGCCAATAAAGACATTTTAAAACATGGTCTGGAAATTTTGAGCACAGATAAAACATTGAGAGGGGCATGGTGTAATATTAATGGAAATAGTGAAGATCAGCAGATTAAAGCTGTGTCCTGTGTCCTCGTGTTGCAAAGAATTGCAGTAATGTTTTTGAAGTCAAAACAGCAGATAATTAGAGAGCAACTTCAGTTGAAGCCAAAAAAGCAAAGCTCTTCCTTGCAGCAATCCTTAAAAAGTATCAAATAAAAAGAAAGTCCCCTCATCAAAGAGTAAAGATGAGAGTGATAATATTGTTGCTGTTCTAAGAAAAAATATGCAAGAGTTACTGAATTTTTGAACATTGTTTTTGCAAATCCAGAAACTGCTCCATCTATACTAAATGCATTACATGGGAAAGAACTATGCATCATTCTAATATCTCTTGAGCTACCTGGTCTAAAAGGGGAAAAAACGATGGATTAACTCACTGTTGACACATCATTCACAAGGCAGAGTGGCATATCTTATTACCTGACCAGGAACTGTATACTGTTGGCATGTACACATCATATATATTATTTTTGCTGTTAGTTAAAAGTGTTCACATGAGCTTGGCAGGCATATGAGGTACTATTTCATAATAACTATGGCTAGATTTTTTATAACAGTGCAATCTCGTGCCCTGAGCCTGCAATCCTCGGGAAGGAATGTGAGGCTCTGGGATAATATTTTTCAGGGAGGAATCTGATTGGCCGTTGATATGGAATGGAATGTAGCAATAGAACGAAAATTAAGCCAGGATTCCTGGCTTCTGGCAACGGATTATCTTGCATATCCAGCATCTTGCTGTTAATACATTAATTTTTTGTAGTGTGTTATAGAACATAAGTTTGTTGGTTTGCATACATACTTGTTTAGTTGTCTAACATTGTTAATTTGTCATTGTTTGTTAGATATTTGTTATTGGGCCTGCAGTAGTTAGGTGTTATGCTGTTGTGGGACCATATTATGATTATTAAATTAAAATGATCCCAGAGCCTCGCGTTTCTTCCAGAGGATTGTGTGGCTCAGGGTACGAGATTGATAACAATGGAGTTTCACATTCTGCTTAGCTCTATAAAGCTATTGGATCTATTTACAGTCATGATGTCATCCACCGCACAACTAGCTTCCTCCCATTCTCTGAATGCTTCCTCCCATAGATCAGCTGACGTATTATCATTAAACTGGTTGCCTATCAAGGAACAATGTGAATGGAACGTTCTAAAATAAAGTTACACAGCGCTTCACAATGAAAATTTGCCAAGTTATCAAAAATTACAGTTGGTTCAACATTCTCGAGTTCTGAGATCAAGCAAAGGCTCTCAGCTTCAAGTCCCTTTAATTAAGAACACATTACAGGACCAATCAGCACATCTTTTTAACCAATTACCAGAAGAAATTAGGAACTGCAGAGACTACAGAGTATTCTACAATGAGACCAAGAATTCTTAGTCTTGAAAGCATGGGCAAGACTTGGATAATCTTAGAAAGAAATATTTAAATGTATATAGTTCTTACAGTTTTGTTCTAACTTAGTTAATTCGTAATTTTGTAAGTAATATTTTGTCCCGTTGAACACGTTATATATTTAAAGTTGTATTGCAGGAGGGCTTTCAGAATTATTCTGAGTAGGTGTCTGTTTTGATAAAGTAGGCAGCTGTTGGGAGGAGGCGGTCTAGGGGGTCTTAAACTAGTGTATATTGATTAGATAGCAACACAACTGAACTCTGTAGCCAAATTATAATGTATCACTACTTTCATTCTTCAACAAGATAACTTCAAGATTTAAGATGGCGAATAACTAAATCAATTTTACGAAATAGTACGCCATTTTCGAAAATAACCAGGCTATAAAGTATAGACCAAGTTGAGGAGCAATAAGTTTGTTTGAAAGCTTAGAGTTGGAGGAAGGAGAGCAGGATTGATCATTCAAGTACTAAACAAAGTAACCTGCGGTGAACCTTGTGGCACCCACCGGAGCTCCGGCGGCCGCTGGCTTATTTTGAAAGCCCTGTTGCAGTAATATTCATCAAATAGTTTATAGACTTTATGAATACTTTATAATTTGTATAATTTGGTAAGCAGAGAGCCACTCTGTGGATATATTACCAATAAATCATTATTATTATTTATTATTATTAACATAATGTTAAAGAAGTATCATATATGATACAAGTGTTTAGGGTAAGTACTTTTATATTTTAAAACTTTTATTTGCATGACGTCACTTGTAATTTATTAATTTATTAGCATGACGTCACTTGTAATTTATTCAAAGAGCAAGTATAATTTAAAATTTTAGTGTTGCAGACATTAAAGTTGCAGGAGAAATGTGCTGTCTTCAAAATCCGCCAAATGGCTGCGAACCTGAGTTCAAGGAATTAGCTGCAATTATGAGAGAAAATCGGCTACAAATGCCAACAACAGTAGATGAGGCAGAACAGTTGTATGTGGAGTTATTACATCAAATTGAAAGCACGTAACATTAAAAATAATTAAATAGTTACCCAGTGTTGTCCAGCCAAATAATTATCTAATCGGTGATTAAAGTTGAGCTGCAGTTAATTAAACATTAACATCGAATACACATTCTAGTTTAAACATAATCATATTATAATACTAACAAGACAATAGATGTAGAAGAACATCACCTTTAATTTGCTTCTTTAGCAGGTAGAATAATATAAATAATGTATAGAGTATTTATCAATTAACCAACTTTTGACAGACTTACAGTTAAAAAAGTAAATACATATAATTTGAGCAAGCACAATGAAAGCGACCAAAGCAGTCTCCAAAATTGCTTTTGTTTCAGATCTTGCCCTAAGAAAATTTGCGTCAGAGTGGTTAATCGCGCACACAAAATATGTTGCGTGCGCTGTGAATTTTTGTTAGGCCCCCCACATATCTAGATATGACACAATTTGGAAATAATCTTGTTGATTTACAAATTAAAACATTAACTGCCTTAAAAAACCTGACCTTTAACTACCAAAATATTTACAAGGTGCAGGTTTTTGACCTTTTGTGTGATGCTCAAAATATATTTTGCGAGCTAAATGTTGCATCTACACTGTCTCTTCTAATCAATTGTTCAAAGATTCTTCATGGAAATTGGACATAGTGTCAAAACTGTCACTGTCACTGCTTGTACTTTCCTGGTCTGAGATGCTTTTGTTGCCAGAACTCTCTGTGTAAGGTCTACACTTTCAGCAAAAGAGGTATTGCCGGCATCGTCCAATTTCTGCTTCTTCGCTGGTCTCGGTTTGCTGGATCAACTTCTTTGCTTCTTTTTCCTGAGGTAAATTTTTACCGCATGATTGATGATTCCATTCCTTTCTTTCGTAGTCCACAATGGTCATTTCCGAGTGGGGTCAAAGGCGGTGAAAGAGAGGGGGTTTCTCAAAATGTTTCACTAATGCTGATATATCTTCATTTCCATAATCCCTATCCTCAGACCAATATGATGGGTCAATGCATTTCATATGTGAGTAGATTGTTTCTTAATAGCTGGAGAAACACATCTTCAAAGTATCGATGATAATGGATAGAATGACTTTTCTTTTGATGTCTTGCATCTTTTTTAGACACTTCCCTTTGGCATCTATGTGGAACTTTACATTAATGTATTCTTGGTTTTTTCCTTTTGTCTCCTGCCCTTCTCCGAAGTGGTATAGCGATGTATAAAGCTGTCAAGAAACTCAACATCGGTCCCGATATTTTCTTTTCTCCTGTCTTCTCACACATTCTCACACATTTTCAAAAGTATCTTTCAAATCATGATCATTTCAAAATTATAACATAAAAACTTTAACAATAAACACGATAAATGCCACAAAATTCAGGACAAGAACATGATTCACGAGAAATTGCTGACAAATTGCAGATTCAAACCTTATTAAAATTCATTTTAGTGAGAATTTCATCATGCTTTGCCGTTAGACACACATGTATAAGAATGAGGTCGCCGCAACAAATATGATCAGAATTGCCGCCATTGTAATACATACTGTTCGCCTGACTATGGTATGTGCAGTTTTGAGAAAATCCCACACCTAACTTTTTTGAAAACTTGGCAACTATGTATATGACACTTAATAAGTGTGGGATTTCCCAGGTTTGATTAATGAAAAATAACTGATTAATCTTATTATATAGCTCATGTAGGACAGCAGGATCAAGAGTAACATAAAATTATATATTACTAGTGTAATAGCAGGAAATTCAATAACTTTATATATTAGAGAAGTATATAAATATGGAACAAACTCACTCTGTTTGAGGTCGTGGATTGCAAGTGGCAACATTCTGGTTCTGGAACACTGCATGCATGGGATCTTGTGCGTCTCAGGGAAACTGCGCTGTCCTTGGACTTGTGATCTTGCGCATTACTTTTGCCATTTGTTCCAAAAAAATTATTAAAAATTTCCACTTCTTTGCCAAGTTCGGTCCCTTAAATTATTAGCCAAAAATTTTGCCAGAGATGTTAATATACTGACTTAATTTCCAATTCTACCAAACCGTAGTTATGTGCTTCCGGTTAACATGAGACTTCAAAGCAATTGTGTACACAACCAACAACACAAACATGTTATGCAAAAACATTTATTGTAACACAGTATTTTGAAAAGATTATTATCTACAATAGGTTTATTATAATGTTTTCGAAACACACAGTCTGATGACCATCCCACATGCATTAGTATCACATCAACTGGTAGAAAGTTACTAACTTTGCTTACACTCGCTGCCCGAGTACTGTGGGCTTTGAATATCGAAGTATCGATTCCACTTAAAGTAAGTGTTTGATCCATCTGCTGAGTGTATTGGTAGCAACTGTCTGGACCAACTTTTGGTACAAAGCTTTTTCCACTGTCAAAGTAGTGACATGTTATCTCCTCTCAGAAAATGGAGTGAGTTTCCTGCTTTACGCCATCCCTACCTTGTGCCATTTCATCCTTAAGGACAAGGTTCACAAATGTATTACACAAATCACTTGATTTATATACAGCTATTTCAATTAAGGTTGCCCACAAGCAAAGCGGAAAAATCAAATGGGAATCGTTAACAATTTAATTAATTTTCAAAGCAATTCCCAGCAGCCTTTCATGCTCATTCAAATTTTCTGCTTTGCTTTAATGTTTGGGTTATATTACTTCTCTCCAATGTAATGTTGGACACTGTTTGAAGTAAATCAAGTGCCAGCTCTTGTCCATATTTCATTCCTGTCTACAAAAACAGCACAAAAAACCATTAAACTGCATATGAAACAGAAATTAATATGGTCTTAAAAATTAATAAACTTGTAAGACTATAGAATAACTTTTTTTATATATACATTCTGTACTTAGTTAATTAATGTTCCGGTATTTAAGCTCTTTTGATAACACACTTTAGGCGACATCACACATTACAAGTTATTAAGTTATTCAATTTCTCATAAAGCATTAGGCATCATTATACACAAATGCTTGAAATGCGTTATAAAAACACTGATATATCTCAATAACGATGTACTGTACATCAATAATGATGTGCACATACATCTGCAGTTTTAAGCTTGGTTTCCATATGATAACGGTCATTAAAGATTGAGTCACAATCTTTATTATCAACCAAAGTACAATATTTTAGAACTGAAGATACATGGAGAGATTATAGATTTATAGGTGGTTTACAAGAATAACTATTATAAACTGGCCGCTGAGAAAGATCATGACTCTATTTTTATCCAGTATGGAATATTAAATTTTTGTGCGCCGGACAAAATCTCTTGTAACCTTCAATGTGTGCCAATGGAGGTTATACCACTGATTTGTGTGTGCTGTATCAACCATCTTAATAGAAAATGTTACACCAACCTTCTACCCAGGGTTTCTGGGTGCAAGGTTGATGTTACACCAGTAACGTGTGCTAAAAACCATATTTTAGCTGAAGTTGTTGCTAAATAGGGACACTACATGTTAGAGTATCGTTTTTATTTCCCAAAATACATTAGCTATAGTTTACTACTTTATTAGTGTACAAATAAATGTTCAAATAACATACATGTCAATGTTTGTCAAAGATCTTTGGATCTCAGTAATTTTACTCACTCATTATCAGGAGAGGAACGGGTATTGTCCGGTGTCACTTTTTAAACAATAATGAACCTGACTAGCTTTGTAAGAATTTTCTCCTTTTTTCTTAAGAAAACCAACTATGTACAGGAAGCTTCAGTCAGTAACACGAGGGCTTTGAACAAATCATGTGTTGTACGACTCTGCTTTTCAACCTACACCAGTTATCTCCCTTCCCAGACATCATTTCAAGTCATGCAATCTGATTTAGGTATTTACCAGTGCAAATACTGAAGCAGTCACTGGACAACTTGCGTGCTGCTCGGGCAGCCGTTAATTTGTTTGCCTTATCCTTGTGCAGTGTGAAGCATGTTTCACTTCTTAATATATTCGTCACTAATTCTGCCAAATATTTCACATTCTTCCATTCCTTCATTTTACCATAACTCTCCTTCATTTGTTTACTAAATTCATCAGGTGTTGACCCGGAGGATGATAACCCTGCCTGTGCTGACGAAACCTGATGAAATGCTTAGTCTGTCCACTTTTCTGCTAATGCTTTCAACCATTTCTAGCATTTTTGCTTCGAAATCTGGTTTTGATATGTTTATGTACCCTTCTATACCACTTTGCAAAGGCGTACTCTGTTTCTTGTAAGCAGATAAATTTGGCTGATCATCTACACTTGGCTCATCTAAATCTGACTCAATTTCAGTTGGAGATATTGGATCTTGAAGATTTTTACACGCTGTTTTACCAGTTTCGGTGGCTGTAATTGTAGAATTGCTGCTCTCATTTGCAGGGAGAGATGCTACTGGCACTATGATTGATTTTGCAGAGACTGGTTCATTGTTTGATTTTCCTTCTGTAGTTAAGGCACAAATGTGGTGTGGTACAGATAAGTGATCCATTGGCACTATTTTTTTAAACTGGCTTATATTTGTGTTCATACACTTAGAACCAGGTGTGCAATGGTTACGTTCATAGTGTCTCGATCTTTAACTGACCAAATGTGCCTCTGCATATTATTGATTTTGATTTGGTCTTTGTTATTGGCACAAGACAAGCAAACATGCTTGGTTCCATAGCTTCTTTTCTTTTTAATTCGACTATGAGCATCATTATTCCCACTGTCTTTTAAAAAAGACCAATCAAAAGTGGTTTTTGCCTTCTTTATAGCTGTTGTGCTTTTGTCCAAATCATTTGTCACCCAACCTTTTCCCTAATATATTAGATGATAATTTATGCTGTTCATGGTCATAATCCTCTCCAGTCCTACTGACTTGCATCTGAATCATCAGTATCTGACATAGTCAAAAAGCCTTCCAGGTTAGTAAAATAATACCAATGACGTGTAGAATTACCCTCACCCTTTTTATTAAAAACCAAACCAGGAAAAAGTTTAACTGAAATTATGCATCTCTAAGACTGTCCCAAATATCTTGTTTGAGTGAACCCTGGGGATTATATAAGTCTTTGGAAAATTGCATGATCTGTACAGTCTACAGATCAGCATTCATGTTTCCTGGCCGGCAAAGGATAAGGGATATTTGATACTTTTTTGGTATTTTTACTTGCCAGAAAACAAAGTTTATTTGTTTATACAGTTATAAATGTGATTTTTAGATTTAAGATGAATAAATTAACTATATATTTGCATATGATAAATTTATCAACTATAATTTAATAATCAATTAATCATTCACTTATCACAGGCATGTATCAGTGCATTTACAGTGCCAGGGCTGAAATTTATAATGATTATTAATGATCTTTATTAATGTGACAGCATTTAGTCTACAGTATATGAATAATGTATTAGAGAAAATGTCAAAATTACAATGAATTGAATTTGACTATAAATTTTCCTATTAAAGTAGCATAGATAAAACTTATAGTATGCTTGATTGATAGACCAAAATTTTAAAATCATAACTCAAATAGTAAATTACTGCCAATTAATTAATTAATTCAATTATAGACACGTCACAACTCAAAATATAGAAAGTGCGATAACTTGAGAATGAGATGAGATATGATGATACTGTAAACATCATTCTTGTGAATGAAAAATGAAGTAAAAATTTCCTTTCTTGGGCACTTTTATTAAGTATTATCTGATAATATAATCAGTTTAGAACATATTTGCACAAATGGCAGAATAAATTCTGCACAGGTTATGTTTTATTTTTAATTTTGGTATTTCTCATTTGTTATCAGAATAAATTAAAATACTCTGCACAGGTTAGGTTTTATTTTTAATTTTTGTATTTCTCATTTGTTATCATTTAAGGATTTTCAGTGGTTATTTGATACAATGCGTAGTATCTCCTATAAAATGGAGCAGCTCAAAACTGACATTCCCATGCTGGATAACATCTAAGGCAGTCTTTGTGGCAACTAAATGTTAAAAGTAAAATTTAAACTCAGGGTATAAGTAGACAGGCAAATTATTTCCAGAAGGCTGGCAATCCAGTTTTCTTTAGACATTTTCTATTTTCAATTTCCATGGATACGGAAGATGAAGATTTTCAAAGGCATATGTACCAATTGTACATTGTATTGGAAAATTTATGAAACAGTTTAATGTAAGTACTATCCACTTGCATTTTTTATTAAAAATAAAATATGTCAAAAACAAATTTGAAATTAAAAATTATTATTAATATCAATTAAAATAATAATAGTCATTATTAATAATGACAATTAATATTTTAATTGTTTAATTATTATTATTCAATTATAGGCCGGTTTATCGACCAGTGTTTTGGGCATGGCACCCCTAGAAATGAGCACCCGTGCCCAAAATTTTAGGCATGGCACCTTTGCCTTTTGGCATGTTAACGTGACAAAAATCGGCACCAGTGCCGCAAAATTTAAATGTGCCGAGACTTTCTCACGAGGTAGTCTCGGCATGTCTAGCAAGCCCAACTTTCAGGAAAAAAAGTGTCAACATTGAGCATGCGCAAAACATATTGTCCTCTTGCTAACATGGCAGCAGCAAGCGGCGAAAAACTGCAACTTGCCAAAAATTTAAAAAAAAACAAAGTTAAAAAACAAATTTAAATAACACAGAATGTGAATGTTGCTCTAGTTACCCGGACATTTTGATACCACTGCTCGTCGCTGAATGGAGCAGTAACTGGGTCGTAGCAAATGGCTGTCCTTCGATGTGTCCATATCTCAAGATGGCACAACATTTACGCAAGAAAACAGCTCCTTTCATCTTTAAGGGCCTGTTCATATGGGCAAAAGTTATCCCTGTTAACAGGAAAACTTTTCCACTAGCCAAATACTTTTTTATTCTGTTCACATGGAGAAATGTTATCCCGCTTACGGTTTTTTTACAGTTTGAGGCTGTGACATAGCACTGAATATCAATTGAACTGAAAAGTTGCTGACACAACAGAAAGTTATCCTGCTAAGCGGGAAAGTTGTGTTCCTATGGGAAAAACATGAACAAGCGAGATCTTGGTACACACACGGGAAAACGTTTTGTCTTATATGAACGCAGTGTAACTTTTCATAATATTTTCATACCAAGGCGAGATCTCACTTGTAAACGTTTCAAAAAGTTTTCTCGCTCGTAACAAGATTAAGATAAAATATCTCAATTGTACTTAAAATAAACTCCCCTATGAGCAATTAAACCCCCCTGAATGTGCACCTATTCCACTTCAAAGTGAGAATATGCAAAGGAAGATAACATAATTAGACATGTTCAAACCTTTTCATCCTCAAATACTGTACCACATCCTGGGTAACACCAATTGAAAAAAGGAAATGTTTCACCTATACAAATAAATTTTTTAAAGTTTAGTTTTTATCAACCCATTAATTAAGTGCCATTGCTCTGCCCTTGATGAGTAAAGTCAGCTGGCATTAGGTAGAGTAAAATAATATGGTGTTTAGACAGAGTAAAATAATAAAGTTGGGTGCATCAGGGTGAAATGCGACTCAATGGGTTAATTACTACTGAGCATTAGTGAGGCAGCACATTATTCTTGCACAGTATTCCTCTCGACCCAGTCTTTCACACAATGTATGTATTATCAATATATTGGTTTTATTAATTTCATTCCCAAATTTGCAAATATCAATTTGATGGCTCTGAACTAAGTTGTATAAATTCAAGAGTAATACACGTAAAGTGTATAGAATAGAATAGAATATATTTGCCCACAAAAATATTTACAATGGATATATAGTTAAAATACAATAATATAAAGGAGCAAGGGACCTTTTGAAATCCTGTTGGACTTTTGATATAAGGCCCCTATATTGTTTTGATTAAAATAAAGTAAAGTACATGAATCTAAATTGGTTCAATATATATAATATATGTTTTAGCTAACAATATTTATATTAACAAGTAATTTAATTTTGCTTTTTTCTTAAAGGAAAAATACGATTTTTGTAACTAACGTGTAATTTTGAAGAGTTTCGCGTATTATAATTATGCAATTCTTTATTTTGAATAAAATGACAATTGTAAAGGTTTGGCAAATTTTGATCATAATTCATGCAGCGATACATAAATAGACTGCAAAGATGATCATTAATTTTGTAGATATTCAAGATTTTAAGATTAAAAAATAAAGGTTCTGTGTATCTGTTTATATTCCAAAGATTCATATACTGAAGGCCACAAGCATTTAAGCACTCATTCCAATCACTGCACAGGGGCGGATCCAGACCATTGCAACTGTAGCATATGCTACGGTCAGATTTTCCAAGGAAAATTTCCAAAGTCAGTCAAATTATATTGCTGTAATTTTGTTTACATTCAAATTTTCAATTTCAGGATTTTATGCAACTCCTCGGGTTAAATCGATCGTTTTCAACCTTTTTTACGTACCATGCGATGGCATATTCCTTTCCTATTCCAATTTTCGCTACGGTCAGATTCAACCTTAATGAATATGACCGTGCCGAAAATTTACATATGCGGCATTCTGATTGGTTTGCTACGGTCAATCGAAGCAAACCAATCAAAATCTGGCAAATGCTACAGTTTGCTATGGTGGCCAACATTTGGCCACTGCTTCTGGCTGATGTGATCTGTGTTCAGTGAATAACACGATAGCTATTCTTCATTTCAAAGCAAGCATGGCTTCGACTGATCCTTTTGATGAGCTTCTTTGTATTCTGAATGAAAAGCTTTCATTTGCAGAGAAATCCAGTAAATTGACCAGGTTATTGTGAATGAGACGAAGAAAGCAGATCGCAAAGTATTCGTGTGCGAATTTTCTCAATTGCAATTCCCGCAAAGTGAACAACAGTGCTGTGCAACTTACTTTCCTGTCAGGTAAGCCTCATGAATAATATATATTGTATACGAGTCAATGCCAAATCTTAATTCTGTCTCTTAGAATATATTTGTATCTTAATAAAGTCTGTTTTCGGGACATGTATTTCGATTTATCATGGACGAATATGAAATGATATTTGTCATGTGTATATTGAATTCGTTCGATGTATGAGTTAGTACTAGGTGTTGTATTTCGGTATAAATGTTATAAATTAACAGTCAATTTAATAACACAAGATGGATTTATAATTTGCAATTTATTACCGATACTATATCAATACTAAAGTGACAAAAATAGAAATTATTTATATTATTCACCAGCACAAAAAAACAGACTTATGTGAATGTATGTAATATGATATTATATTCAATAGTAAAAAATTAGTTCTACAATATTATATAAAATTTAAAAGTTACAAGATAAATTGTCGCTATAAAAAGGTATTCTTGTTCCATGTAGGCATAGCAGGATTGACCTAATTAAACTATTTCTACAATATTATGTAAAATTTAAAAGATAAATTTTCGCTATAAAAAGGTATTCTTGTTCCACGTAGGCATAACAGTGCTGACCTAATTAAACTAAAAGAAAGTTTTGTTCTCAAATATGCCATTGTCGTTGAATATGGTCTATTATATTTTTCTGCGAGCTTCAATGCCAACATTTTATGAAAAGCAAGACATTCTTTGCCCATCGCCCCATTTGATCCAAAAACTAGTGGTGTGAAAACTCCTTGTTCGATTTCAATGACTCTTTTGTTATAAGCCGTCTTCTTTTCCATTTGTGTCAATGTAAGATATTCTCGATTGGTTGGGATTTGTTAGACGTGGCATTTACATGTGCAACTCTAACGTCGAAAAATGCACATTGGCCTTGCCTATAAAATCCCCTTGCTTTTACATCCAGACGTGCTCCATTCTCCGTATTAGCTGACCTTCAGTCAAAACATTCGCCAGTTATTGGTTGAAGGATTGGCTCTATCGCAACATCTTTGCACACTTCCGACAACAAAGCCGCTTCGAGATTTTGTAGATTATCGTGTTGTGCATGTATAAAACCACCTTTTTTACAATCCATTGCATGGTCGGTATTAAATGGGACTCCGCACGGGCAGTTGCTTGCTAGATCGGGGATGTGTTTATCATACCTCAAGGCCAAAGCATCTCGAAATTCCTCTTTGTTCAAAGCAAATCTTCTTCCTGCAAAGGTACAGTATATTGAGCCATCCAGAAGCACCTTTGTCGCAAGCCAACAGAACAGTTCTGGACTGATCTGCGGATAGTTGATGATGGAGTGAGAAGGAGGCAGCATGCAATCTTTCTCTCCTGTCATTTCGAACAAACAGTTAACTTAGCATGAGACAAGGCCTCTGCTGATGGAAGCCCAATGATCGATTGCTTGACAATTTGGGCGCATAACTGCGCGCTGATAACTTTTGACGAGCTTAGATTGAATTCTGCTTCATTTGGAATGCACGGAATACCAAGACCCCCAAGTCATATGATATTATATTAAAGATATGGCAACATTGCAGTAAAATACAGTTTAGAATTCCAATAGTCAAATTTGTAGTGATGCAACTACCTGAGAAAAATATAAGGTAGTTGCATCCCTATCGATGAATATTTAACAAATATGAAACATTTTCCGTGTTGATATACAGTTATATCAACACGAGTGGAAATTGGGAAAACGAGAAATTGTGTGGAAACACGACGCCCGAAGGGCGGAGTGTTTTCACAGAATTTCGAGTTTTCCCAATTTCCACGAGTGTTGATATAACTCTATATCAATACGGAAAAATGTTTTATATTTGTTTTATAATATAGCACAAAGAAAGAAATTTTCCGAAGTTTCCGTGTTGACATTGAGTTACATCAACACGGCTCTTAGCCAATCAACGTTCAGAATTTACAAATGCTATATTATAATATATATTATTATCACTACATACATTACATCACTGGCACAGAGAGTTAAAAAAATAGTGAAATGAGGTTGTTTATATACAGCTGGTAAACCCAGCCCTGGTACCGATATGGTCCATTTCACCAAGATGTGGTGTTAAGTTTGTGATTTGCTATAATGTTGCTAATCTTAACCCCAAACCCATGGCTCTCCATTGATATCGAGTGAAATCCTGAAGGCTGCCTGATGTGGTCAGATGGCTAGAGAAATTCCTGGAGATATTGTTAGACTGATTACTTGGGATACCTGCCTCCTGATTTTTTTGGCCATTTTATTGCTCACTATCTCTTGACTATCTTCCTATAACTTTAAGCAGGTAGTATGTTTACATCACACCACTGGAAATTTCGTGTGGGGCACATTCAGACAGTTGATATCTATTGGCACCTCCACAATTAGGATTGACTTTGCAAGGGTTGAACATACAGTTAAAAGGCCACAGTACTTAAATATAATATTAACCCATTGAGTTGCATTGCACCCCGATGCACCCTACTTTAGTATTTTACTCTGTCTAACGCCAGGCAATTTTCAAATCAGGCCATGTGTTCATTGACGTTGATTCACATGAAGGCATGTGTAAATAAAATAGGAGTACCCCAAAATTCTAAATTCACATTCTTGAATCTTGATATTCTGTACTATTACAAATTTGTGCCGGCTTACTGTAGCTCAAACATTGCACTTACCATGTTCATAACCCAGTGTAAATGACATAAATCTAGTGATTGCACTCATCCGTGTCTGGTTTGACACATGAAAACTTCAACATTTGAATTTGTGTTAATCTTAAATGCATAACTAGGGTGTCTAATTTTAATTTTATTTTACATAACTAGGGTGTCTAATTTTAATTTTATGAGTACTGTAGCTATGATAAGCAGAGGTGTAACTTAACACTTGCCTGCTTGCCACAGGCAAGTGAATACAGTATCATGACGAATTGACGGGCAACGAAACCCTTACATGACGAGCAAGTTGTTCCCTTACTTTATACCCCCTACTTTATACCCCCTACCTCGGTACCCTGGTAGCCATTGTCTGATTGCAAGTGAATTTTATTCAGGGCAACTAATTTTTATGACCAACTTGCCCTGGGGGCAAGTGCTCAAAAAAGTAAAGTTACATGACTGATGAGGTGCACACTTTTTGATTATGGGTGCCCTGGAGGTATTAGAAAGGTCAACATTAGTCTTCTATACTCATTACTTTCTTAAATTATTCCTGCGGCCTAATATCATATGATTTGTTTAATATTTGATGTTGAATTAAATGAGGGTGAACATTCATAAACCAACCAATAAATAACTATTTCAGCATTGGGCTTACATGGTTTTCCTTGTTCACCCCTTTTTAGGACAACAGGAGATGGAAACTGCCTGTACAATGCTTGTTCCATTGCCTTGTGTGGCAACAAGACCTTTGGACCTTACCTGCGTTTTATTACAAGCATTGAGCTTTTTCTAAATTCTTTGTCTTATGTGAAACTCCCTATCTTAGAGCAGCAGCATAACAAAGGCGCATTTTCTTGCATTGCAAATGCTTTTGCCATGTGCCTATCCGATATAACTCTGGATTCGCTTGCTAAGGATGACCTTACTAAATCTGTTGTAACCGAATCATACAACAATGCATTGAATCGCCAGTGGAGCTCGTTCCTTTGCCTTCTTGCATTGTCAAGTGCAATAAGCCTTCCAATTGAGGCATACTTTCCTATCCCAACAACAAATGAAAGCACCTCCGAAGAGAAGAAAGATTCTTTGTCTACAATGTTTAATTGCACTATTCAGCCACAAGTAACAACTAAATTGAATTCTGATGAGAGGATTCACATTTTTCGGTGTGCATTGATGCCAATAGATTATTCTGTGGTGAATAAAATTCCTGCATGTAAAAACCATTATGTTGCCCTTTGTAAGCCAAAAGACAACATCAGTGACCCAACCTGCATTCAGAAGTTTTTTATGAAGCCCGTTCTCTCTGGTATTGATGCAAGTCCGACCAAAATAAGGAAGACCCCTTCATATGCTGGAAAAATATCACAGGCATTGTCTGCTCCCCAACCCTCATCTGGCCATCAACCTTCATCCGCTCCATAGCCTTCATCTTCTGGTACACAAAAAGTTTAAAAAAAAAGCAAGCTGTTCTTGATAATTTATTTCTGAAGAAAAGAAAGTTCGCCGAGCGAAGTGGTGATGAAGAGGCTCAAATTCATAACCAACAACCGAAGAAATGGCCAAGCAGCTCGCTGGTACAAAAAGAATCATTTTCAAAACCGGATCCTTCTAGTTTTCCCACAGAAATTGTCAATTATGCAAACGCATCCTCGTTAACTGATGAACGAAAGTACCACGTTCTTTGTAATGTTTGGCGACCATCAGCAACATACACGTTTCCATTAGACAACAACAAAAGAAAGTTCCGTTTTGAATGGTTGAACTTATTCCCGTGGCTAGCATATTCACAAAAGGTGGATGGAGCTTTCTGCATAAATTGTGTGTTATTTGGTTTGGAATGTAAAGGTGTACACAACACAAGTAAACTCACAGGCTATTTACATCCCCCTTTAAGAACACGGAAAGTTGCATGTACCAAGTTTCGTGAGCATTCGGAGAAGTCGCCACTACACAAAGCAGCCACATCACGTGCAGCAATATTGTGAGACTGCACATGGAAAAGAAATCGGAACCCATTGATGTTTTGCTGGATGAAATGAAAAGGCAACAAATAGAAGAGAACAGACAAATATTAAGACCCATCGTTGGAGCAATTGTTCTTTGTGGAAGGCAAAATATTTCTCTACAAGGACACAGAGATGATTCTTCAATTTATCTGTCAGATGACGTCGACTGTGGCAATTTTATATGTATGGAGCAGTATGCGCAGGGACGGACACTGGAAGAGTTTTTCAAGAGCACCTCAAAGAACCTGACGTACAAATCCAAGACCATCCAGAATGAAATTATTGATATTTGTGGCAACCTCAATACAAAGAAAATTACAGATGAGATCTGCAAAGCAAGGTTTTTTCTGTTCTCGCTGACGAAGCAGCTAATTGTGGGAAATTAGAACAACTTAGTCTCGTTGTTCGTTTTGTGGACGAAACACATCGCATTAGAGAACAGTTTCTTGGTTTCCTTCAATGCAACAGGGGTTTGTCAGGCGATGCTATTGCCACTACGATCAAAGATTTCCTTCATGATCAGAATTTACCAGTTGATAACTGTCGTAATCAGGGTTATGATGGAGCAGGAAATATGGCGGGGAGGCTATCTGGAGCAGCAGCTAGGATTCAAGAAATTAATAAGAAAGCCCTTTATGTCCACTGTAACTTGTAAGAGATATGATGGATCATGTTCGTGTCGCCTCAGAATTTTTAAACTTTTCTCCCAAGTGTTTCGAGCTTTTGGTCAAGACTATTAAAGAAATTTGTCATGCATCAAGTCATACACGTCTGATCAATGTCTGCAAAACTAGATGGGTGGCAAGAATTGATGGATTGTCTGTTTCTATTGAAATTTTCCTCGCTGTTAAATGCTTTGAAACAATTCACAACAATGTAGACAAATCGTGGAATGTAGAATCCACCACAAAAGCATGTTATTTATTTATTTTAACACCAGCAGACTCACCAACAGAGTAAAACGAGTGTGTGGTTACCATTCCCTACCTTAAGTCCCAAATCCAAACTAGATTCTCAGAACCTGGATGTTATCAACGCTGTTTATGGTTTACCCAGGAAAGTTTTGACCTGCCGTGACTGGAAAACAAAATTTACGAAATTCCTGTCTCGATCGTCTCTCGTTTGTGCGTATTATTAACTTGCGTTGTGTATTGGCGTCTCAACGACAATCGAGAACCGTAAGCGGAGGTTCTTTCAATGAATAAGTTCTGAATAATGACGGACGATTCACGCAATAGTTTCAATGATATATTTACTTAATTACAATTTGTAACTCCCATAACGCGAGCCAGTTCAAGACTATATACAAACATAAAAATATAATAATAATGTGTCCAAAGCACCAATGTAATTTTACCCCTAAGCAAATTATTCTAACCAATCAAGTTCGAGTATGAGTGATTACTAATATTTGTACATTGACATGTTCTAGATCTTCTCTTCTTTGCTGCTACTGCTGCTGATCGTTTCTCTCTCTGTGGCGGGTTCTCGGATGGTTGATCTTTCTCGTCACTTGGTTCGTCAGTTGTGGGACAAATACCAAAGGAGGTTGTAGCTCTAACCTCTAATGGATACAGTTTGGCAATTGGCGGACTGGTAGGTGGAGGCGTTGTCAGAGATCAAGACTTTTGGCAGTGACTTGCGACTTGCGAATCGACGGAAAGCTTCAATAAAGGTCAGAACTGTTAGGTCGGTCACGACTTCAAGGTGAACAGCACAAGTACTTGCACAAGTGAACAGGCAAATATACACCTTCGATCGACCGTTGGTTGATTTCACGTAGATTTCGCCTGTAAAATCGACCCCAGTAATGGTGAATGGGGATGAATCATTTGTTCGAGTTGTTGGAAGTGGTGGTGGGTCTGGTACCGTGTATGGTTTGCCTGTAGTTTTGAGGCACGTTACACAACGACGGATGATCTTCTTAATGTATTGTCTGGCAGCAGGTATCCAATATCTTTGACGGAGGTGGGTAAGGGTAGAGTTTTGTCCAGAGTGAAGGGTTGCTCTGTGTGCATCCTCCACAATCAACTGTGTAAGATGATGGTTTCGTGGGAGGAGAATGGGGAACTTAGCAGATTCTTGAAGAGGAGCATTATGTATTCTTCCACCACAGCGGATGATGCCTTCGGCGAGAAATAGACGAAGTTGTCTGACCAATGATGATCGGTTAGATGTCTTCGACTGTAGGTTGACAAGTTCGTTTGAATACACAACAGATTGACAATCAACAATCCAAAACATTAGAGCAGAATCTAGTTCAGTGACAGATAATGGACCAGAATGAGTTCTTTTCTTCAGGTTATCGACGAAGCGTAGAACCCACGCTGTGACTCGTACTAGCTTATGGAGGTTACTATAAGCAGACAGATTGATAATTTTGGCAATTCCATGTTTAGGTTCAGGTACGTTAGTTAGGTTGTTTGTTGGTTCACTAGTAATGGTGGAGATGGCTTCGAGTTGTTCTGCTGCAGTGGACTGGAGGAGAACAGATTTGGAATTCCAGCTGGGCCAGTTCTTCTTTGTATTTAGCCACGAAGGACCACGAGACCAGAGAGTGGATGTGGATAATTCACCAGTCTGCATTCCTCTGGTTAGGAGGTCAGCGGGATTATCCCCAGTTGGACAATAGTTCCATGAGGCAGTTTGTGTGAGCGACTGGATTTCGGTGACGCGGTTGTGGACGAATCGCTTCAAATCTTTCTTAGAGGACAACCAGTGGAGGACTATTTGACTATCCGACCAGAGGTAAACGTCGGACGCTTGTAAATGGGCTTGGAGGTATGAAGACAGTCTTGCACCAAGTACAGCTGCCATTAACTCGAGCTGTGGTAAGGTAAGTTTCTTGAGAGGCGCAACTCGGGATTTGGCCATAACCAATGATGTTTCGGAACCACAAGTGATATAAGCAGCTGCTCCATATGCTTTAACACTGGCGTCGACAAATACGTGGAGGGAAGTGCTAGGTGGCCATGTTGATGAAGAGGGGAAGTAACGGCGAGGAATTTCGGTTTGTGTGGCAGTTTGCAAATCCTTAGAGAGTGCCAACCATTTTTCGTGGAGCTCTTGTGGTAAAGATTCGTCCCAACTGTACCCTTCTTTCCACAGTTCTTGTATAAGTATCTTGGCTCGAATGGTTACTGGAGTTAGGATGCCAAGTGGGTCGTAAATCTTGGAGAATTTGCAGAGAACTTCTCTTTTTGTGATGCTATTGTTGGCGTCGTTAGGTGGTTGCCGTTGCTGAAACTGGAGTGTATCAGTTTTAGGATTCCATCGAAGCCCGAGTACCTTTGTTTCTGGATCTTTGTCTTGAAGGCCTTGGTCTGCGGCTGATGCACGAACCGTGGGGTTGTTAGAATTCCACGCTCTTAGATTAAAGCCCACAGGTGACATTATGAGCCTTGATCTTTCAAGAAACGTAGATGCTTCATCCTCACTGTCAGAGCCAGTGGCGAGGTTATCAACATAAATATCGGTCTTCATTTTCTCAGCGACTGGGTTGTGAATACTTTCGAGATGTTTCTTGAGGGTCGCATTTAGGATAAACGGTGAACACGACGCACCAAATAGGATAGACTTAAAACGATAGACGTCAAATGGACTTTCCGGGTCCTTTGGGTCCGATATCCAGAAAAATCGTGTGGCATCCCGATCTTCCTCATCCAGAATTATGTGGAGAAATGCCTTCTCGATATCAGCAGTCAAGGCATACCGATAGCAGCGGAATCGAATGAGGATCGCGGTGAGGTCGTTTAAGAGTGGAGGACCAGTAGCTAAACAATCATTCAAGCTTGGTTGACTATCGTTTGTCTTGCAACTGCAGTCAAAGACGACACGAAGTGGAGTGGTGGAGGAGTCTTTCAAGATAGCATGGTGTGGAAGGTAGTGACATCTGCTTCGGATCTTTTCGGAATCGGGGATTTTCTCTATAAATCCACGTTGTTGTTGTTCAGTGATGATTTGGTTGTATGCTTTCAGCTTTTCGGGGTCTGTGGCAAGCCGTCGTACTGTGGAGCGGGTTCGTCCTTTTGCTATTGCTTCATTTGTAGGAAGTGGTGGGTGATTAGGTTTCCAAGCAACTTAGCATTATAGTGTCCATTTTCAAGGTGAATTGAGGAATTTTGGTAGTCTTCAACGAACTCTCTTTCTTTTTTCTCGGTTTCATCAGGTAAAATGCCTATGGATTCCAAGTTCCAGAACCGTTCTAACATTTCTTCTTCCCGTTCTGTCGCAACGATGGCCTTGAGGACTGTAGCGATGAGTTCTGATGGTGGGTAGGGAATGGCAGTTGGTCCAGACAGTAGGTAGCCAATCTTTGATTTGGCGGCAGTAGGTCCAGATCCCCGAACAATCTTGTCTTCTACCACGTCCCAATAGTGGTCTGCACCAATGAGGAGAGAGATCTCGAATTGGTCATCGCTGGTGACGGGATGAGCTAGCTTGAGGTTCTTGAGGTAAGGTAGGTTGTATATGTCAGTGGTGATATGGTTCTTTTGTGGTATAGCAATCACTGGGATGATTACTACTTGGATTGGGATAATTCCACCAGTGTCTGTTTGTAGATGTACGGTTGCGATATCGACTCTTTTCACTGATGTCTGGGCACCACCGAAGACTGATAGGTGTAAAAGTTCTGTCCTTTCTGGCACGAGGTTGAGACTGTTTGCTAATTCTTCAGTTATGAAAGAACGTTGGGCACCTTCATCGAACAGGATGTGTGCGGTTGCGGCTCTGTTTCGGGATTGTACGGTGGCTATTGCTGTTTTCAGTAAGGTATATCGGTGGGAGTACTTGTTGTCGGATAGGTTGGTATGAAGGTTCGTAACGGATGCTGACGTGTTGTTGTTACCAGATGTTTGTTCGCTTGTGTTGGTTGTTTGAGCTACGTCGCCACCGTTGGTACACATACATTGCACGTTTCTGTCCTTGTCTTTGATGTTTTGACGCGTGTTTGGGTCAGGTTTTTGTTGTTCTGGGCGCTCTTTATTCCCTACACAAAGGCTTGTATGGTGTTTTTGGTGACATTGTCTGCAGCGGTTTTTGGATTTGCACTGTGACACGCGATGGTTATTAAGGCAGTTGAAACACAAGTTCGCCTGAAACGCAATTTGTTTTCGTGCAGCAGGATCACTTACCACCGTACAGTCGTTCGGTTTGTGAGATCCATTACAGAAGGTACACGCCTTCGGTTTGGAGGGGTTAGGTGGTGTTTTAAACTTTGAGTTACTGTAATTTCCCCCAAGGTTTTTGTATCTGCTAGTGTTCGTTAATAAACTGGAGATGGAAGGGAGGGTATCAGGTGACTGACTTAAATTGTTAAGTTTATTTGTCTCTTCACCTGCCTCGAGTATAAGGATTTCCTTCGAAATAGCTTTGCGCAATTGTTCTAAACTCAAGTCCGTGGTTCCATGTTCTCGAATAAGATTGTGTTTTACAGTGGTCGGAAGCTTGCTCAAGATAACGGGCACTAGGAGATCACCGTAGGAGTCTTGTGTTTTCCCCAAAGCTTCAAGGCTTCGGACGTGATTTTCCATGCGGTCGTAAAACCCACGTAAACTAGTTACGGACTCAGATGGATTAGGGAGGTCTAACAATGCTTGCATGTGTGCGTTTGTGATTTTATGTGGTTGACCAAATCTTTCTTCTAGTATCTTGACTGACTGTGCGTAGTTTGTGTCTGTTAGTGGTAAACCCTCGATTGATCTAGCCGCTTCTTCCGCCAGATGCGCTTTTAAATAATTGAATCTTTGTATGTCACATAGAGATTTATTATCATGAACTGCGGCTTTGTACGAGTCCCAAAACGTTTGCCATTTTAGTGGATTCCCATTGAATATCGGCAGGGCTAACTTAGGTAATCTATGCGCACTCGAATTGTTCAATTGCAGCGAGTAAGTGTGACCTTGAGAGGCCAATTGTTCTCCTTGATTATAGTTTTGCGCCGCAGACAGCGTGTTGTTAGGACTTGCCGTAGTGGCTTGATTAGCACTTATAAAAAATTGTATTCGGTACCTTTTATCCATTACCTCACTTAGATAGTCGTCTGCTTCCACGATCTCGCTTTCCAGTTCTTTCTCGGTCTCGATTTTACACGATATATTCTCGTCGAGCTTTTTCAATTGTTCGATTTTCGTGTCGAATGTCTGTAGCACAACTTGTAGTCGTTGAATGTTGGTTTCGTTGATCTCGTCATTCATTAACGCTTCTGCTTTATTCCACGTCTTTGTTGCTTGGGCTCGTTGAGCGCGTCGAGTTATCTTTGCGCGTTTAAGATCCTCCATCCTGGTCACGGCACCAATATCTCGATCGTCTCTCGTTTGTGCGTATTATTAACTTGCGTTGTGTATTGGCGTCTCAACGACAATCGAGAACCGTAAGCGGAGGTTCTTTCAATGAATAAGTTCTGAATAATGACGGACGATTCACGCAATAGTTTCAATGATATATTTACTTAATTACAATTTGTAACTCCCATAACGCGAGCCAGTTCAAGACTATATACAAACATAAAAATATAATAATAATGTGTCCAAAGCACGAATGTAATTTTACGCCTAAGCAAATTATTCTAACCAATCAAGTTCGAGTATGTGTGCGATTACTAATATTTGTACATTGACATGTGCTAGATCTGTGTTATCCAAAGTCAAGCGCGTAATTCAATATCTATATGATTATATTAAAGTCATTAGTGTTTTAGCGTCTGTCGCTATTTCACGACAATAGTATAGTAAGTGCTTGTTGACTGCAAATTCATTTGTATTTCGTTGCAAACTTTTCTGAACAATTTATATTCTCAATGGACAATGAACATGTTTTTTTCGTTGTTGTTTCGGTATTAATTCTTTAAAAAAACTTGTATTGAAACTAATTTCTATGTAATAAATGTATTTTGCTAACCTGTCAAATTTTTTTGAGAGTTTTTCCTTGTACTATTATTTTTCTCAAAGCGAATCTTTTCCTTTTTTCTGCTTCGCAAAACTCATGTAGTTATTGGACCGCCATCTTGTTTTTCGCTACTCGCCGTATATGAGCTGATGTACGGCGAGTAATTCAACCAATCACATTGCAGAACAGCTCATATACGGTGAATGACTATATTATAATTGAAGTTGCGTAGAAGAAGGTATTTAATAAAACACAAAAGAAGATATTTACTTGATAGTACAACTAATTTAAACACGTAACGATTTGATTCGTAAGGAATGTGACAGATTTAAAAAAATTTTGTCATTACAAATATTGTGGCTTCAAATTTAATTACCTGAATTCAAAAGTTTGCGGCAGTCCAGGTTTTAGAACAGTGAGTAATAAACTTTCATCTACTCTCATCAAATTCGTTAACTTTCATTCGCATTATGGATAGTTTATACGGTATCTGGCTTCATACAACAAAAAAATAAAGAATGAAAAGTTATGGTTCAATGGTCGAAAAATCAACCAAGATGGCCTCGATTGCAAACAAGCAATTAATTTACTTATTTTGAACGAAATTGGCTATACGCTATAACAATTGCCAATCCTATAGGCTAGCCATATGCACGCAATACGTACCTATTATTGTTTGTGAAAACACCACGAAAATTTATTACTGCAAACCTTTCGATCCGTATACCGGATATTATTACATATTATTAGCACTGATGAAGATCTGGAGGATTGAAAGCTTTGCAGAAATAAATTTACGTGCAGGTGTTTCTACAAACAAAAAGTATTATATGTCCTAATATTATTTTTCCTAATAGTTTGCACAAATAGCCCCTGTTTGAATCACGGAACTTGCTATTTGGCTGGCAATAAAGACGACCATACTTGCGCTTGTGGACCTAAGACAAGTGGAAGCCTATGCCAGGGTAAGTTCAATACCTAGAGTCGGTGATCTATAACTAGAAATGGACGGATCATCCTTTTAAATAAGCCATTTCGAGTTGCAACCAAATGAGACGTTCTGATTGAGGAACCATAGTGCTATCTACCAAATCATAAACGCTTTGGCTATTCCGAGGTGCAAATATGGTTCAGAGATGGTACCTTTAGGGGTGGTCGTTGGTAAGTATATGAAATGCCTAGCACTGATATTTCACAAGAAAATGACCATACAATAATCACAGTCAAACGTCAATTTGTGGCTTGCAACTTCAGATAAACAGCGGTGGACCTACATTACCTTTTTTCCTAAATCATTTTTATAGAAACGTAATTGGTACTTATTTAAGTATGTTATCACTGTTTTGGTGTAAAATAGTTAATATTTTGTGACCGAAATAATAATTTGAAATGTACCTACTGTACCTCCTGCAAATGGACGTATTTGGCAAAATTCTCCACTTTACTCCGCTGTTTATCACCGATCTCGTTGAAATCCTTCCAAATACGCAATTCAGCTCAAACATAATGGTATCAAACACATTTTAAACACGTTTTAACTGGGTTTCAAGTAGATCCTAGCTGTTTAACCATCGACAAGGTAAAACCTCAACTTTGTCCAAATTCGGTGCCATTTTGTCATCCGTGTCGGTTGTCAACAGTTCTGCCTTGTTATTCTTCCATCCAAGCCATTTCGATTGAACTACAATAACAAAGTTAACCCTTTACAAAGGGTACGAAACTAAAAATATTAACAATAGATAAGAAATGCAGCATTTTATCACCTGCAAAATGTTGCATACAAGTCTTTCAAAACATTCCGTACAAATCTCGCGTGGCAAAGTAGCCTGCGAACAGGCTCTTTGAATTGAAGAGTTCAAAGAGAGCCTGTTTGCAGGCTAGTGGTAAAGTAACACGCAGCCGTGACAGGGGGGGGGGTGAATTTTTTCACGAAGATAGAAGAAGGCTGCGTGAAATAGATTAAAAACTAAATACAATCATACAAATGTTTGTTTTATTTCTTGTAGCGACAAATAAATACATATTATATGAACATGTCATACAAATGAAATGTTGATTATTTGTCTTACCATACTGCGGCGTGCATTACCCGGCATTGCCATAATGCCTGCTTTAGTCTTTTCATTGTCTAAATCACTGGTATAAATAATTGAACTATAAGTAAACTGGAACGATAACTCCTATGATAAAGGCCTATGTTTGGGTCACAGTGTTTTTACTAATTTAACCCTTAATTTTAACTTATTCAAGTACGTTTCTGGATGTTTGAACATTCATTATCAACCGTATCTAAGATTTTTCTACATAAATTGTATGAAATTGTCTCTGAACTCTTTCTGGAAAGTCTAAAAACTCAGAAAAACCATAAATTTTCGCGCGATTTTTTGCCGAGTTTCGTGTTGTTCGTGTCATATTTCGGCAGTTAAACAATATCTGCTTATTTTGTGTGCCTTACATAAAAGTTGTGTTGTCTAAGTGTGCTCTAGGATGAAATAATTGCCTTGAAAGAAGTAAAAGTGAGAAACGATTTTTAAGCTGTATTTTTCCCATCCATTTTGTAAAAAAGGACTGGGGCTACATGCAGAAAACACTCATGGCCGGCTTCAAAGACGGCGGCGAACTTATTGTTCCAGTTTACTTATAGTTCAATGGTCTAAATGCCGTGAACCATATCATATGTAACGTTTTATCGGAGTGTTGGTTTTATTCCAAATATAGAACTTCAAATATTGCCGAATGTGATATTAACCAAATTGACAAGTTCTATTATTTTTAGAAATGACTGTAGTTAATAACTCTGCCCCACGTACCCACCCTAACGACTAATTACGTCACATCTCAAAATCTGGGATGTCACGTGACCATACCCGGACAGGGTCTTTCGCAGCAGGTGTTTGGGGGAGGGGGCGTGGCGGATTCTCAGATCTCTTCGATTATAATTCGTAAATAAAATAGATATGACGCGGCAGCCTTTTCTCTGAAGTGATAAATTTCGTTTTTATAAATGTACCCTGGTTTAGTACATCTTGAAACAACTCACAGCTCTGATTTACCTGCTTTTCGTTTTAGCCTGTGAAGCTTCAATGGCGTTGGGAATGGAATCTGGCTTCATATCGGAAACTCAAATCACTGCCTCGTCTTATTCGGCCATTGCTTATCGCCCTAACCGTGCTAGGTTTAATGTAACACCTGCGGGTCTAACCTCTGCTTGTTGGCAACCAAAAAGTCTCACTGGCTCTTGGTTGCAGGTGGACTTTAAGGTAGACTTGTAGTTTAATTTTGCACTGTAAATCCTCTGGCCTTAAATACTATTGGCACCAGAAAGAACTGCTAAAGGCTGAAAGTGCTATTCTGCATATATAAAGTTTGCTTACTTTTATAATTCTCTTCCTGCACATAACACAGTATTATTATATGGAGCTACTCAGAAAAACAACTGTTCTGCAATTTGATTGGCTCTCTACTAGCAGAATATTAGTCCCCGAGCCAACGACTCTATAATTTTTTCATATTATCCCCGAGCTCGAGCCAACGGCGCGGAGCGCCGTTCCGGGAGTAAGACCTGGGCGAGGGTACTAATTCCCCACGGCTATTTACACCCGGGGAAACGAAAGCATTAGCGAAGTCTAAAGTTCATCAATGATCGCGGGCGTGGGTCACTATGCGTGAGTGGTCATCCTCACTGATCTAAAAAATATGGCGGACTGTCAGCAATCTTTAACGCATCTATAAACACTGGTATATTTCCTGAAGACTTCAAGATTGCTATCATTTCTCCAATTCATAAGGCTGGAAGCAAAACTAATTGCGATAATTATAGACCAATCTCGGTTCTATCCTCAGTTGCTAAAATATATGAGAAATTAGTTACAGAGCAACTAGAAATTTATCTTGAAACTAATCACATTCTTGCAGAACAACAAGCAGGATTTAGGAAAAATCACTCTACACAAACTTCTCTACTTAACATCACGAACCAATGGCTAATGAATATGGATAAGGGTTTGTTAAATGGAGTGATTTTTTTGGATCTCAAGAAAGCGTTTGACCGTGTTGATCATAATATATTGTTAAAAAAAATGCATTGTTATGGAATAAGAGGTCATACGCTTGCTTGGTTCCAGTCCTATCTTTCTAGCAGGATTCAAATATGTAAGGTAGATCAAACAATGTCCAAGACAAGAACAGTTAAGTGTGGAATACCCCAAGGTTCTAATCTTGGGCCACTTCTTTTCTTATTATATATAAACGACCTGCCAAACTGCCTGACCTCATCTTCAGCAAGCATGTTTGCCGATGACACAAATGTTTCAACCAATGGCAAAACAAATGACGAACTACAAGAACGCATTAACGTGGACTTAGAAAATATACACCAATGGTTACTTGCAAACAAACTTACACTTAACAAAGATAAAACTGAATACATGATTATTGGTTCAAGACAACGAATTTCAAACTTAGTACTAACGGACCCTAAAATTGAGCTTGGTGAATCAATCATTAAACGGGTTCACAAATCAAAAACTTTAGGCGTAATTATTGATGAACATCTTTTATGGAATCATCAAATCCAAAATATTGTCACAAAAGCTTCAAAAGGAATAGGAATGATGCGACGAATAAAACAGTTTGTTCCCAAATCAACCTTAGTAAAAATATATAATGCCATTGTGCTATCACATTTTGATTATTGTAGCTTGGTTTGGGATAACTGTTGTGATTACTTAAAAAACAGACTTCAGAAATTACAAAACAGAGCGGCCCGAATCATCACTGGTAAAACTTATGAAGTTAGTTCTAAGGATGTTTTAAAAGAATTAGACTGGCAACCTTTAAACCAACGCTATAAAACCAATAAATCGATTTTTATGCACAGAATACGAAACAAAAAAATGCCATCATCAATTTGCAACAAGTTCAAAATTAAAATAAATGACAGATATGATTTAAGAAGTAACAATAACAACTATGATCTTGGAAAACCTGAAACAAATTTTATGAAAAAGAGCTTCAGTTATTCAGCTGCATCCCTTTGGAATGACTTATCAACTACAGCAAATTAAGAAAAAGGCATTAGCCTTAACAAATTTAAACGTATTCTTGACGGCACCTCGGACGGCACTTGATTCCTTTTGGTAACTTTGTAAATATTTAAATAGGATAGGATATTTTTAGATACAAATGTAGTGCATGCAATTATTAAGTTCGTTATGTTTTCTCTGTTTTTGTGTATATATTTGTGTTATTATATTTATATAGCTTGTAAATACTGTAATAAACGGCCTCTTGAAAAACAGGTGCCTACGAGCCCTGAAGAGCTACCGTTTTAAAATATTTTTAAATAATAATAATAATAATAATAGCGAACACTGATTGGTCAAATTTAAAATTTGCATTGTAACGATTGCATGACGACAGCAAAATAGCACACATTTCTTGATTTGATGATTTCTTGCAAATATATTTCATTTTTGCAAGATTTTGTGAATTTCAAAAGCTTTTTAAGAAAAAAACGATAAAGAATCGGCTAAGAGAAGGGAGTAAAGGCGCTGACGTTAACGAAGGTAAGTTTGTTTTAAATATTAATGTATTGTTTGCTTTATAATTGCTTTAAAAGCCGATCGTATAAACGTGGCGTAAAACAAAACAAGACAGCATATAATTTCAGTGCATCTTTATTGATTACCCTCTTTTATTATATTAAATTTTTTAAATAAAACAAAAAACAAAGTTATTTGCATGCGAGAATTTGAAATCATTTGATTTCGAACTCAAAGTTTATCGATAAAGCCAAAAGGCAGTTTAGTTTTATAAAGAACATTTTAAAACGTTTTGCGAAGCATTTAATAAATTGAAGCTTATATTACGTATAGGCTAATAACATACCTAACATATATATGTTTGGGAAATTGGTAATTTTGCAATTAAAGTGATATTTTTAGGGGATTTTTAATTTATAAAAATATTCTTAAAAATTATCGTGTTACCATGACAACTACTTTAGATACTTCATGTTCGATGTATTTTCTAGTTTTTATTATATAGACAGCTACCGGATATAAGCTATTCTGGTAATTCTGCAATCTGATTGACTCTCTACTGGCAGGATATTAATATCTTATTGGATTCTACTGAACACAATATAGCAAAATATTAATTAAGTCGAGACTGCAATGTTGGGCGAGACTAAAGGTCGACTGAACCTAATATTGAAGTCGAGACTTAATATTTTGCCATATTGGGCGAAGGTGAAGGTGAATCCAATTCTCCTCGATTTCGTCTCGGTTTTTTTCAGTTCACCGATAATCACCTCGCCTTCGGCGAATAATTGTTAAGTATCACTGAGCTATATTATTACTGGAGGATGGACTCCTATCTTTCGCCAGTCAAAAAAGTGTCGCCAAAAACATGGCGGATTTGCACGTTTGCTGACGCCAATTGGTTCCTCCGGCTCATGAGTCATGTCAAGTACCATGCACTGACCATCCGCGATACTAAGCTGTAAATAAAATCCTTCGCCCCCCTCCTTTGTGCTGCTTCAAATTTATTAAAATATTTTCTGCTTAATCGTATGTTACACGGTAGGAGTATAAGACTGAACCGCAAGGTTTGGTCTTTACTGCAGCATGTATATACATCCAGAAAATACAGCCGAGCCGCACAAGTTGTAACAAACCTGCAGCAGACTTGTAGCAATGCTGTTCCAACAACTTGTCAACAGGATGTGTTCGCACTGCTTGTTCCCAGCTTGTTGACAAGTTGTCAACGGCTTGTTGACAACTTGCTACAAGGTTGTTGAGTTCAACAGACTTGTTACAAGTTGTTCCAACAACTTGTTATCGTCCTGCAATTCAACAACTTGTCAACAAGTTGTGAGTGACAAGCTTGTAGCAACTTGATAAAATAACAGATTGTTACAACTTGTTGGCAAGCTTGCTACAAGCCTGTTGCGAACATATCTTGTTGACAAGTTGTGAGATTTTTACGTGTGTATAGGTGGGGAGGACAGCCTTTTGATAGAGCTATGCTATCCAGTATAAATAATTTCAGATTAGTCAATTTTACTCCATATATGATTTATTTAGTGTTATATATGTGTTGCAGGTTAACACGACATTGACCTCGATGAAAATACAAGGTGCTGGAGGCAGTCGTCTTCAATGGGTCACCCAGTTTAAACTATCTTTCAGCTTTGATAATATAATATTTACTCCATACGACAAGGTGATTATGCGCTGATCTCTAATTATCACCACCTCCCTGTCAACTTGCGTTTGAAGCATTCTTGAGCGCGTTAAAGAAACGGTCAAGGCTATGTCTTTTATGCACGTTAGATAAGGCACGTAAGGCGCAATCGCAGTCGAGTAATATTCTTATCATTTTATGTATATTATTGAGCTAATATTAGTATTGTTTTGGGGCAATTTGGGAAAAAAACATGCACGAGGGCGACAAATTTTAAAATACATTACATTTAGAGAAATTGTCATCTGGCTCAGAGCAAATACTCCAGTTCAGAAATCGTTGCCATTTTGCACGTAAATTCTATCTGGACCACATTTAGGCCCGTTTCATACGCCGTACTTCACATGTGCCGAATACATTAAAGACAATAGATAATGAGCTGAAATGCCTCATTATCTATTGTTTTTAATGTATTCGGCAATCGGCACATGTGAAGTACGGCGTATGAAACGGGCCTTAATTATTTTTCTTGATCTATAGATTTTCAATGGGCCAACTACCAATTCGGAACCAGTCGATGGAATATTCAATCCCCACATTGTAGCGCGCTATGTGCGCATGCATCCGTTAGAGTGGTATGATCTAGCTGCTTGTACCAGATTGGAATATTTTGGTTGTCAAGGAAGTAAGTTTAAAGATAGATATATATGTAAAATCACTCAATCTGAAACGGGAAAAAAACCCACTTCCAGACGTTTGAAAAGAAGCCTTTTCGTCATGAGAGTTGGTTGTAAGATTACAGTTGAAGTCTGTTCTTGGTCTTGTTTTGTTTGTAACATTTTAGATATTTATAGCTAACTAAAATTCCATGCTTTTTGATCCCCAATTTGGGAATTTATGTGTGTTAGAAGAGTTTTAATAATGCTCTCATTGCAATTCAGATAACATCACCAAACGTAAAATAGCGTAGCTATAATTAAAGAAAATACTTTAGCCTCCTCCCTAATCACAGACATCGAAAAACAAATGAAGAAAGTGCCTTTCGGATGAAGTAGTACGAATTTATATCAGAGTTAAGGCGGATTTCCAATCAGTGCGTGATCAAGTTTTTGCGATCGCTTTCTTTTGAAATGTGTGCAGTCAACCGCAGCTAATGAGATTTGTTCCGCTTGACTTTTTGTATTTCAAAAGATCGCGAGTTTTTCTGCAAAAGAAACACAATTCAGTCTATGCTTATCTAAGCCTAACAGTGAATTTTTAAAGAAAACTTTTCGATATGGTGGTGCCATGCAATGGAATCATCTTTCTGAGGATTGAAAAAATTCTGAAACCCTTTCTTCTTTTAAAAGAAAAATACGTCAGGCATGAACACTTCCTTTCGATCGCACCAATTGTTAAGTTTTTATATAATTCCTTTTTTAATAACTCCTTGCTTCCTTGTTTTTCTATATATAGTTTAACTTGTATCTCACGTTGATCGAGGCTAGCGTGTTTAAATAAAGTTTTACCATACCACACCATCGCAAAAAATCGATCGCGCAACATTTTGCACTGAATGGAAATCCGCCTTTGAATGCAAACATGGCCAGAAATTTGATCATTATTGCTATTATTATTATCACATTAAAATATGCTTCAACTGAAACTGAACAGCAAGTTGCATAATGTGATGTAAATCACAAAATAATATGAGAATAAACCCCCTTTCCGTTCAGCACAGGAGTCAACACGCAAGCTCGCTGCGAGTGCTTTCATCCAATCACAATGACCGACAGTTTATTTTTATTCGATCCAAGAAGCACTCGCAGTGAGTTGGTTTTACCAGAGTGGAAATGAGCCTTAATTTAAGATAGGTGTTTGCAACTTGCCAAATTCTGTGGTTGCATGTAAAACAAGGTCTCTCGTAGTATTAGAGCATAATATCAGAGAGCTGAAGCAAGCGACGTTTTTGATTCGCGAACGCCGGCTGAAAGTAAATCGAGCCGCTATAGATGACGACATGAAAACCATGAAACTCATGAAACTGCATCGACTAGCTGACTGGCGTTCTTGATTTCAAGCACGAACTGCTAACGCTATAATTAACGGTTAAATTATGTACACAGCTAAAAACGATCAGGTTGTTGCAATATTGATGAAAACGGGATTGAACAATGTTGTGCGGCCCACATTGTTCACAGTTGTCAACAATATTGAACAATGAGCTTAAATCCATCCAGATTAAATTTCTTAATTGTTTCTGACGTTTCGGCTACCTATACGGTAGCCATTATCAAAGACGTATTACAGTCACAGAGTAGCTACATATATACAGAGTTGTAACTAGCTAGTGTACCCACTTTTTTTGTGCGCGTGCTCGGCAAGTTACTAGATGCATGCATCTGATTGGATGGCGGCTCGCTTTAAAACTTGCCGAGCACGCGCAGTTGATAGTTTTTTGCCCGGTCGCCTGAAAAAAAGTGGGTACATGACAGCGGTCAGTTACAGCTCTGTATGTCTCTCCTCTGTGTTACAGTTACAAAAAAAATTACAGTTGTAATAATTTTATCTTGCGTCAAAATGACGTGCGGCGTGTCTCTCAAGGCACGAGAGTCTGCGTTCATGCGTAATAGACAATTCCCATTATAGACTAATTTTAAAATTAGGCAAGGAAACTCAAACTAAAATTAGTAAAATGACAAAGTTTGGTTGCGAAATGTTGTAAAATGAGGAAAATGTAGCCTTGCAAAGTTCGCAAATTTTGTATACTTTTGTATTGCTTGCGGAAATTCCTACCACATTCCTAGCTAGGCCGTATTCTGTGGCACGAAAAGTCGCTTAGAAAACGAATTCCGTTGCCCGGGTTCGGGCACTACTTTGAAACAAGATAAATAATTAGGATAAATTATACAAAGTCCAAATCCGCTTGTTTGCACTTCCCACAACCTGCAGTTTTCGAGTATTTCTTCTTCGAAAATTGAAGAAATCGACATCTTTCGCAATCGATCGCCGCCATTTTTGTTCAGGATACTTGGTGTAATAAACACTCTAAATGCCGATTTTCGCGGGCTCATGCTCATTCTTACATGAAGTTTCCAGCTTAGCATTTGTAAACATGGCGTCTTCTGATTCATGTTTAATTCATTTTGATGGGAAAAAAGGCCCACTTACAAGTTTTAGTGTGGTTTCGTATAAAAATTTTTTAGATTGTCGTAGAATTTGGCTAACGCTAGACGGGGAAGAACGCAATGTTGCTCAAAGAGGTTTGCGGTTTGTTAGCGACAGCATGGAAGTAGCACGTCGAAAATATCGATGCAAATTTCTCTTTAATATATCATCGAAGTTGTTACTCGGCACTCACAAATAGCAGTATGATCAACCGAGCTCAAGATCGTTGTCAGAATATGGAAAAAGAAGGTGTACCTTCATCCTCTGGTCTCCATTTATTGATGAAGAAACGGAATCAGATGAAACTCCACCTGTAAAGAAAATGCTGAGATCTACACACGTAAAAATCGCACAACTTGTCAACAAGATGTGTTCGCAACAGACTTGTAGCAAGCTTGTCAACAAGTTGTAAAAATTCTGTTATTTTATCAAGTTGCTACAAGCTTGTCACTCACAACTTGTTGACAAATTGTTCTATTGCTGTTGGAACAACTTGTAACAAGTTTGTTGAGTTTGACAACCTTGTAGCAAGTTGTCAACAAGATGTTGACAACTTGTCAACAAACTGGGAACAAGCAGTGCGAACACATCCTGTTGACAAATTGTTGTAGCAGCATTGCTACAAATCTGCTGCAGGTTTGTTACAACTTGTGCATTTTTACATGTATACGCTGAGTTCACCTGCACATGTAAAAATGCACAGCTTGTAACAGTCTGCAAACAAGTTGTTATAAGTCTGTTGACAAACTGTCAACAAGTTGTCTTCACACTGCTTGTTCCCAGTTTGTTGTAACAAGTTTGAAACAAGCTGTTAACAATTTGTAACAAGCTTGGTGGCATTATCAGTCTTGTTACAAGACAGTGCTAACAAGTTTGTTGCAACCATGATATAGCAAGGATGTTACAAGGTTGTCAACACAAGGTTGTATCAATCTTGTTATATCAAGCATGTAACAGACTTGTCAGAACCTTGCAACAAGTCTGATAACTTCGACAAGGTTGTTACAAGTTGTTCCAAGCCTGTTGACAACTTGTGACAAGCAGTGCGCATACATCTTGTTGACAGCTTGTTGGCAGACTTGTTACAAGATGTGAGAATTTTACGTGTGTATGAGTGCGGCAGCTAAATCATGGAATCCCCACGTGTTGCAATTTTGCAAATCAGAAAAGTCATATTTTACTGAGTCGGTAAGTTTATTGATTTATTAATATTTTTTCTAAGATGTGTTTTGTAATTATATATTGATTGCATTGCCTTTAGCTGCTAACATTATAATGGTTGTGTGATTTCTATGCATGGGTTTTTATTATTTAGGACAAAATGGTGTCTGCAGAAACAGTAGGTGGTAAACTGAAAGAAGCTACAACAAAAAAAGCTGATGATTTCAAGTATTTTGATTCAAATTGCTGATAAGGACCTAGCATTGAAAGTGGAATACCATAAACAATGTTATGAAAAGTACATGTGTAAAAGGTTTCCACAACTTGTTTTCCATAGACCAAAGTTATGAAACAAGAGTGAAATTGTTTATGCAGAGTGCCTCAGTCAAGAAAAAGTTTTATGGATGATGACATAGAAACATCTCAGAGTTCACACAAGAGTCTGATTCTGATGTTGACATTGTAACGAAAACATCGACATACACAAGTGCAACATTGAAAGAAATGTATACAGTTGGCCTAACATTGAGAAACAACTTGCATAATTGTACATCAGCTTGGTACAAGAACTGGCCACCACATGCATCAGATATTACTGGAATAATGTTGATGTGTTGATAGTTGCCTGTGCAACAGCTGAATCATATGCTATTACCAAAGATAGTGAGAGACAATGTCCAAAACCACTCAAAATCTTAAATATCAGGCCAGAACAACCAAACATCTGCTTAATGGTCATTGCTAGTGCTAGGGACTTGGGTATCTGTACTTTCCCCCTATTAGAAATATAGATCAAATTTTGACACAGAGAAAAATCTTTGATGTAGTTTGGCCATCTAATTCAATGTAGTCAGCATCTTCTGGGTCATCTGAAAACCCAAGCATCCATATCATAAAATTAAACAAGAGAGGTGATACTAATGTTTTCACCAGTAATATATTATGTATGTAGTGGCCAGTTCTTGTACCAAGCAGATGTACAATGTTTTGCAACAGTCTTTGCAAGTTGTTTCTCAATGTTAGGCCAACTGTATTAATTGTCTGTATTCATTTCTTTCAGTCTTGCACTTGTATACTGTATGTGGATGCTTTCAATGCCAATTTGAATCAAAATACTTTCATCAACTTTCTTTGTTGCAGCTTCTTTCAGTTTACCACCATCTACTGTTTTCACAGATACCATTTTGTCCAGCTTTCGCTTTTTCGACTTCTAAACAATAAAAAAACCATGCATATAAATCACACAACCGTTATAACGGGAGCGGCTAAAGGCAATGCAATCAATATATAATTATAAAACACAAATTAGAAAAATAACAATTGTAAAAAAAAAAAAATCAATAAACTTACCGATTCAGTGAAATACGACTTTTCTGATTAGCAAATTATACAAACGCTAAACGCATGG
Source organism: Paramuricea clavata (assembly GCA_902702795.2). Taxonomy (NCBI): domain Eukaryota; kingdom Metazoa; phylum Cnidaria; class Anthozoa; order Malacalcyonacea; family Plexauridae; genus Paramuricea; species Paramuricea clavata. Next base: position 19,506 of record CACRXK020000444.1, on the reverse strand, counting down.
CAACAAGTGGGGATTCCATGATTTAGCTGCCGCACAGGCCCACACTCGTATTCATCTGATTCCGTTTCTTCATCAATAATATGGAGACCAGAGGATGAAGGTACACCTTCTTTGTCCATATTCTGACAACGCTCTTGAGCTCGGTTGATCATACTGCTATTTGTGAATGCCGAGTAACAACTTCGATGATATAAAGAGAAATTTGCATCGATATTTTCGACCGTGCTACTTCCATGCTGTCGCTAACAAACCGCAAACTTCTTTGAGCAACATTGCGTTCTTCCCCGTCTAGCGTTAGCCAAATTCTACGACAATGTAAAAATTTTTGATACGAAACCACACTAAAACTTGTAAGTGGGCCTTTTTTCCCATCAAAATGAATTAAACATGAATCAGAAGACGCCATGTTTACAAATGCTAAGCTGGAAACTTCATGTAAGAATGAGCATGAGCCCGCGAAAATCGGCATTTAGAGTGTTTGTTACACCAAGTATCCTGAACAAAAATGGCGGCGATCGATTGCGAAAGATGTCGATATCTTCAATATTCGAAGAAGAAATACTCGAAAACTGCAGGTTTTGGGAAGTGCAAACAAGCGGATTTGAACTTTGTATAATTTATCCTAATTATTTATCTTGTTTCAAAGTAGTGCCCGAACCCGGGCAACGGAACTGAACGATATCGTGCCACAGAATACGGCCCGCTATACCACATTTAGGCCGAAAATGTCGCACGCAATACAAAAGTATACAAAATTTGCAAACTTTGCAAGGTTATATTTTCCACATTTTACAACATTTCGCAACCAAATTTTGTCATTTTACTAATTTTAGTATGCTCTTTCTAGCTGTGATGATTTATTTGCATCTCCTTGCCTAGTTTTAAAATTAGTCTGTAATGGGAATTGTCTATTAGTCCAGCGTATGCTCCTGGCATATCGCGGCAAATGTTGATACTGTTTTCATCGCATTTTGTGAACCAGCTTTCTAAGAACATTCTCTCATCCTCAAAACCATTAAACTCCATACAGGTGGCTCTGTGGGCAATGTGGTAAAAGTACAATGTGTTCAGCCATGTATAACAGTTAATGGTTTGTTTCCATATGATGAACCGCAATTCTATTCGCCATGTCTTGTTTCTCTGTTGACCGCTTATGTTCTTTAATGCGACAATCTAGAGTACGTCCAGTTTCACCAATTTAAGTTGCGGGGCATTCAGCGCAGGTCACTTTGTAAACTGTTCCTATCCGGGTCTTTGTATCGGTTGGATCTTTCACTTTCGTTAAGGTATTTCTTAGCGTAACCGTTGGTTTGTGAGCCACACTAATGTTGAAAGGTCGTAGGATTCTCGCAATTCTTTCGGATGTACCTTTGATGCATGTAAGGGATGGTTGCAATGGTCTTCTTCCGTTCAGTTTCGCCGGTAGTTGGTGTTGTTTTCCGGGAATGTTCAATTACCTGTTCACAAAAGGTTTAGAATATTTGTTGATGGTAAAAACTTTATCAAGGTGCTGCAACTCAGCTTCGAGGGTGTCACTAGAACTGCAAACTGCATGCGCTCTCTCTTCGCTAAGGTTGCTATTATAGCTGACTTATGCGAGGTTGGGTGGTACGTAGGATGAATTATCTAATAAACGGCTGGTGCTGGTGGGTTTTCGATAGACACTCGTTCGAAGAGAATTGCCATATCTGGTTATCATGCAGTCTAGGAAAGCTATCTTAGCATCTTCTCAGGTTCCATGGTGAACTGTAGACTGGGGTTTTGCTTGTTGAGGTGGTCAAGAAAGTCGTTTTTCTGATGATTGCTGACACTCGTCAAAGTATCGTCGACGTAGCGAAACCAAAAAGGTGGTAGGTTTGGGTATATATATGAGGATAATGCTTGTTCTTCTAACCGTTGCATAACAACTTTGGTGAATGACGGGAACACTTACAAAAACTTAGGAGCGATCCATCAAAGAAATTACAACGTAACCTAAATCAAAAACTATACATTTAGCTAACATTATAAAGAAACCTTTGTACTCAAAACTTCGTTGTTCGGTTGCGCAAGCTCCAAAACTGTATGGTTTGCCTAAAATTCACAAGGAGAATACACCTATGAGACCAATCGTGTCGTTTTGTTCATCACCAAGATATGAACTTTCTAAATATCTTGCACGCTTTTGAAGCCTATAACAGAGCGCTCGGAACACCGCCTCGTGAATTCCGCAGATTTCACTACGAAAATTCAAGAGGAGACGATCAGTGCCACTCATGACCAAGTCTTCTTTGATGTTAAGTCTTTGTTCACAAGTTTTCCATTACAACTAGCAATTGAGTGCATGGAAGAATCCTTAACTAACTATGATGATGAACTTCCAATTCCGAAGGAAGAGTTTATAGACCTACTCAAATTATGTTTAGAGTCTACAGTTTTTCAGTACAACGGAAGTTTCTACCAATAACTTCATGGCACAGCAATGGGATCTCCAGTTTCCGTAGTCGTAGCAGAGATTGTTATGCAACGGTTAGAAGAACGAGCATTGTCCTCATACCCAAACCCACCACCCTTTTGGTTTCGCTACGTTGACGATACCTTGATGAGTGTCAGCAAACATCAGAAAAACGACTTTCTTGACCACCTCAACAAGCAAAACCCCAGTCTACAGTTCACCATGGAACCTGAGAAAGATGGTAAGATAGCTTTCCTAGACTGCATAATGACCAGAGACAGCAATTCTCTTCGAACGAGTGTCTATCGAAAACCCACCAGCACCAGCCGATTATTAGATAATTCATCCTACCACCCAACCTCGCACAAGTTAGCTACAATAGCAACCTTTAGCGAAGAGAGAGCGCATGCAGTTTGCAGTTCTAGTGAAACCCTCGAAGATGAGTTGCAGCACCTTGATAAAGCTTTTACCATCAACAAATATTCTAAACCTTTTGTGAACAGCGTAATTGAACATTCCTGGAAAACAATACCAACTACCGGCGAAACTGAACGGAAGAAGACCATCCCTTACATCAAAGGTTCATCCGAAAGAATTGCGAGAATCCTACGACCTTTCAACATTAGTTGGCTCACAAACCAACGGTAACGCTAAGAAATACCTTAACGAAAGTGAAAGATCCAACCGATACAAAGACCGGAATAGGAACAGTTTACAAAGTGACCTGCGCTGAATGTCCCGCAACTTATATTAATTGGTGAAACTAGACGTACTGGAGATTGTCGCATTGAAGAACATAAGCGATCAACAGAGAAACAAGACCTGGTGAATAGAATTGCGGTTCATCATATGGAAACAAACCATAGAAATTGATTGGGAGGGAGCCACCTGCATGGAGTTTAGAGGATGAGAGAATGTTCTTAGAGAGCTGGTTCACAAAATGCGATGAAAACAGCATCAACATTTGCCGCGATATGCCAGGAGCATGCGCTAGGCTAATTACGCATGAACGCAGGCTCTCATCCCTTGAACCCACGCGCGAGCAAACAACCTCACGAACACGAGCACGTCATTTGACGCAAGATAAAATTATTATAACTGTAAATTTTTTTATAACTGTAATACGTCTTTGATAATGGCTGCCGTATAGGTAGCCGAAATGTCAGAAACAATTAAAAAATTAATCTGGATGATCGTACAATAAATTAAATTAATATTGAACAATATTGTTACACCCGATTCAGGCTTAATAATATTGTTCAATATTGTTGACAAGTGTGAACAACGTGGGCCGCACAACATTGTTCAATCTTGTTAAATATCAGGCTCAAAATGTTTACGCGTGTAGGCGTGACGTCCGTGTTATCAAAAATGTTGCTCGCTTAAGCTCTGTATTGGTTCGGTTTAAGTTAAGTGCTGCCCATGAACAGGTGGGAAATTTGTCTGAGCATGCGCGAAAAAATCAATATGGCGACATATATAGGAGTGTTTCGTGGATTTATATGGTTTTAAAGCTGATAAAAACAACATTTTAATGAACGAAAACTTTGTAATATTTAGTGGAAAACATTAAGCTATGCAATTCCAAAGGTTTTAAATTAAAAATAAGTACTTTTGCTTTATTTTATTGCTTTTTATGCTTTGAAAATAGGCAAGCTCATTTTTTTGAAAAAATCGAATCTAATATTTTACCCATCATTTGTTTAATCTGAACAGAAATAGATAGAACACTTAGCTATTTAAGTTATAAAGGTATTGTTAGCTGATCTGAAAGATTCAGTATTCCTGGTACACATTTTAACAAAGAATGACTCTAATTTTAAAAATTAAATATGCTTATATGCATATCAAAAACAATAGTTTTTATTAGAACAACACAGAATAAGTTGTTATTTTCTATTTTTACAAAAACAAGTTTGGAAACATGATCTAGTTCTCTAGCTTGATGTTATATTTTATTTTATAATTGGATATTTGAATAAAGGAATGTGAAATAATGATTGAAACTTGTCCAAAATGAACGGATACTACCAAAGTGAACAGATACTATCACCTAAAAATAAAAGAAAACAGAACTAAATTTATCATCTAATGCCATGAAAAAATGTTAGATTTTACAGGCAGATAGTGAGCACAACTCTTTAACAAATTGACTAAAATAAGTTAAGTAAAACTAAGATAAGAGCTGGGATGGCAATATATGACAACATCAAATATTACCATCTTCAGTGTCCAAAAAATGTGCCGCGCGCATTTTTCGTGGTCGCATAACTGGTATTGCCTTGTACCCAGGTGAATAGAAAAACCTGATTTTGGTCTGGTGATGAGCACAGTCAAATTTTTTACTTATTCAATTTTCTAAGTTTTTCCAGGTAAACAGATTCAACACCAAAATATTGTGTATGCACTGGACCAGATTTTTTAAATTTTCTGTGATTTACATAACACTAGTTATAATTTAAGGATCAACCAGTATTGTTGAAGACATATTTTCCTTGCAGAACACCTTTTCAAAATACTAACCCAAACATATAAAAAAATAGTGTACATTTACAAGGGCAATTCCAAGCCTTTGGTAAATTTTCCCCATGAATGATTTTAATTCAAATAAAAAGACTATAGATAAAACTTTGATTTAAGGCTAGTTTCAAGTGATGAACATACCCTAAGTTTTAAGCTACACCTCAAAGAAGATGGGTCATTTCAACATAAACATTGAAATGTGGGTATACTCGTAGATCTGTCACACGTGTAGTTTCACATTAGCAAACCTTCTGAAACATTTTAATGAAAGTATAATTCACAAAGTTCACATTGTCACTTGCTTCTTATCATCTGTTTTAATCTAACTAGCTCTGAAAAGGCACGAGCAAAATTTACTGTTGATGTAAGTGACGATTTTGACAACACGGATGTCAAGGCAGTTTTCCACTTCAATCGTATAGTACCGAAACGCACTGACGAGCATGCGCAGATTAAAGATATGTTGACAAATTCATGTACTTCAGGGTGTATTCGCGTGTCAAAATGAGAAGTTTGGCGCAAGTCAAATTGTTGGGGTACCATGAAAGTATTAATCAGTCAACATTGACTAAATGTTTTGCTACGTTTCGGTACGGTTCGCTTGTAGTAGAAAACGGTTTCGACGCGTACACAATTTAACCGTTATTTATGGCGTCAGCAGTTCTTGTTTGAAATCAAGAAGGGCAGTACAGAATAAAGGCACACAGAAGGACGACCCAGCCAAAAAAAGCGTAACCGCTGCCACGCCATGATTCGTCATCAAAATGCTGACGCCATGGTCCTAGCCAGTGCTCTTATGAGAGGCATTCGCCCCGCTGGACGTCCGCCATTTTGAATATTATGAATACCTTTCATGAGCGCACTGGCTAGGACCATGTGGCGTCAGCATTTTTGATAACGAATTATGGTTACGCCAAAATCATAGTAAAACCAAGATGTCAGGCTTCTATAGAGCAGAGACCTTACCATTTAGGATGGCAACGCGACGGCAACGGCTACCAATAGGCAATACAATAAATCATTGAAAAGAATTGAGTAATTACAATATATGAATAATTTAGTCATGCATTGTCCTCGCTTTGTTTACAACGCGAAAACACAGATTTTCACGTCTTCATACAACGCCTGCATATCAAGCCGCACTTCAAACTGGGTTCAACTTTTTTGAACTTCAAACTGGGTTCAGCAGAACTCTTCCGAACCATAAAACATGTGTCTTCAACTTCTAAGAATGTATTAAATTCATACGGTTGGTAATATACGACGAATTATCTTTACTACCATTTATTTGAAGGACTTTGTTTTGGCCGTCGTCGTCGCGTTGCCGTCCTAAAATCGTAAGGTTTTTATTCTCTATTCTGTGACGGCAGTCAGTGCAGTTTCACAAGCAAGAACAGCTGTCGTCTGTGACGGCTTGATATACTTGTGGTTGGCGTTCGTGTATCAGAAACGTCGCTCTCTATTATCTCTTTTTAATTAATTAACCTGATATAAAAAATATAAATACTACGATTAAACTAAAATATACAAGATTACATTAAATATGTCTATGTCTCGAACGGTTTTCTTCGAGTCACTCGATTGTCCGTCCTTACCAAAAATTAACCTTTCAATCCTTATAGTTCAGCTGCAAGTAAAAAGGAATAGCTTCACTTCTGAAACCAGCTTATACAAGATTCTTTTTCTTCATATAGCTCTTACCACGCCCTGTACCTCCAACCCTTGTCTTAATAACGGAAAATGTGTATTTACCACAGACGGAGAATTTGTTTGCCACTGTGTTGGCCTTTATTGGGGCACACGTTGCGAGGATACATGTAAGTTAATTTCATATATTTATGCGCACTGATAGTTGTTTAGTTTAGTTCAGACTCGTTTAGTTAGTTCAGTTTAGTTTAGTTTATTGTTTTTTGTATTGTTTTGTTTTGTTTAATATTTGTTTAATTGTTTGTTTAATTATTTTGTATATTTTCTTTTCTTTAGTAAATTTGATGTATGTTAGTTTGGATTAGTTTAGTTTCGTTTAGCTTAGATTAGTTAACGCCGTTTATTTTAGTCTAGTTTGGATTAGTTACAATGCAATGCAACGCAACGCAACGCAACGCAACGCAACGCAACGCAACGCAATGCAATGCAATAATTTATTGAACTCTCCGCAACGGGACTTTCGGAGCCCGGCAGTTAACATTTACAAAAAATTATGAGTTACACTTAAATGAAATTCTAACTAATTATTAAATTACTTATATTTAAAAATTGTTTTAAAACTAAATACTACTATCATGTATAATTTTCTAAAAGATATTTACGTAAATTATGTTTAAAAATGTTAACTGATGAGCTATATTTAATGTTATCTGCATGATTTACTTCAGATTTACTTTACTTTACTTTACTTTAAGATGGCTCCCTTCAGTTTTGTAAAATTTAAAGTATTTTAGATAACCTTCGCTTTTCTTGAAATTTCTTGAAATTTTGATATGTTTTACTACGCGTCGTGCTTAATTAAATCAAGAAAAGTTAAAAAATTCACCAAAGGAAACGCGAAAATTGTCATTTGAGTTTTTGGCTTGCCTATATCAAACAGAGTACTTTTTATAAAAATACAAAATACAAAAAAGACACGGTATAATGCATTGAATTAATCCAACTTTTCTTAAATTTAGTTTTGTTGTTAAAATCGGTGTAAACACTTTTCAAAACGTTCAACTAGTGCAGTGCAGTGCAGTGCAGTGCAGTGCAGTGCAGTGCAGTGCAGTGCAGTGCAGTTTAATTGCATTCAGCAGATAAAACACCACACGTGAATTAGAATGACAGGACTTAGGTTGGGTGACAGTTGAAAGTGCCTTGAAGACTCTAATAAAATATCATCTTAGAATTTAGTCCACGACACTGTTGTTGAAAATTGGGCGTTACAGAAGACACTATTGAACGTTAGTGGGTAAAACCACACGAAATGATACGTTAAAAACTGGTTAACAACATACATATACTGTTTGACAAAAAATGTAGGATTATAATGAAAAACGTGCGTTTTCTATGGGCATAAAAATTAAAAATAACTTTCCGTGGCTTGTTCAAGATTTTTACCGAGCCACGAGGATTCCACGCGCGAGTCGCGGGGATGACGTCTGATCTATATAAATCATGTTTTTTAGACTATACAAATTGTAGGGGGTCACCTTCATTCACTTTATTTCGTTTCACTATATGACTCCGCCTCGCTTCACTTTACTTCACTATACATATGTGCTAGTCCTTAAAGTCCTTAAATATTACTTGAATAAGTTTTGACTTTTCAAGGGCGGTTGAAATTTACTGTTTTGCTAAATAGTAAGTGAAGCCATAGTATTAACTTTTGTTAGTTGCCATAGGTATTTTGTGGTGCAATAACCGGCGTTAGAAACAAGTCGTTGATACAAATTCGTCAATATTACACCAAGTATTTCGTTTGGAAGCTACACTGGTCAATACACCGTGGACTCGATCTGGTTCGATTTTCCCGCCATTTTCTATGTTTTCATTTTCCTTGAAAGAAAACATCTCAAACACTCCTTGAAAAGTTCTATTTTACCCCCAAGTAAAAACTCCTTAAGTACTCCTTGAATTTAACTTTTCAAGACCAGCACGAACCCTGAATTAGTTTTAACTGATGAACCTGAGAAAGTCGAATTGAGAAACTCGGATTTCACATGCATGGTAAATAATTATACATCTCGTATGTGAAAATTTTCCAGTTGTACGAGATCTCATAATATGTGAAATGATTAGCAGGTACAATAATCACGCTTTTTAATAGTACCTGATCCCGGACTGGCACGCCGGCCGCTTATTATTGCCGCGTACTTGCGCCGCGCTGTTACAAACAGAGGACTTTAAAATGCATAAAGTACAGGTTACTAAAAAGTATTCAAACTACGAGTGAAAATAAGGAGAACAAATACATATACAAACACTACAATCGACTTCAACATTTCTTCAATCCACCAATCCAATCAAGCCACGCCAAGACATGTCCGAGTTAAACATATACTTACTAAATTACGGTTTTGAACACCCTCATGGGCATGGAATGGCCATGTGGTTCCGGCGAAAAGTAAGAACGCAGATAGCAAGAGTTCCGCGTACCTATGTGGCACGTGACTGGAAGCAAAGAAGTAGCAGACGGTGATATTGACATACCTCCAGTTCGAGCAATATCGCACCCTGATTAGGTGCAATTTTCGTTAGGGTGCTATTTCCACTGCAACTTATATTCAGGACCGTAGCTAGACCGATAATAGGGGGGGGGGGGGGTTT
>CACRXK020000444.1:0-10230 GCA_902702795.2 Paramuricea clavata | reverse complement strand
GTGTTCTGCCCGACGTATTTCTTTTGAAAGCGATTGTTTTTACGGTATGTGAACATGAATATATGAATACATATCGCGTCTAGCTACGGCCCTGCTTACATTAATCTGTCAACCACCTATAACAGTTTCAGGTTTTTGTCCATTATATCGACCTCTGGGTCTGTCAACGGGTGAAATACAGAACTATCAGATGACTTATTCCACGCATACACGAATACTAACGAGGGGTTTCAATGCCAGGCTAAACCGAACATATACCAGCTGGGAATCGTTGTCCTCAGATACTGCTCCTTGGTTGAAGGTAAAAAATGTTAACTTTTCCTTCAATGCAAATTTTGAGTGATATTAAATACATACAATTTGAATGCGTAACCGAGAGTTGTGATAAAAATACTCGTATTGACATGGCCATTCCAGCAAGATTTGAATAGGGCGCATTCAATCTCGTTCCCCAAGCCTGCGTTCCTCGGGATGGAACGTGAGGCTCTGAGATAATCCGTTGCTGGAAACCAGGAATCCTGGCTAGGACCGAACTGCGCATTCCATATCAACGGTCAATCAGATTTCTCCCTGAAACGGATTATCCCAGAGCCTCACGTTCCTTCCCGAGGATCGCAGGCTTGGGAAACGAAATTGGGACACATTCACTGATTAGTGGCCGCATTACATTTAGACTTCTTGTCAATTATCTATTTAATTAATTATGATAAAAAAATTTAAGGAGAAAAATTAACGAGTGATAACATTTAGTACGCTGGCCTTCAATTGGTAAATTTTTCAAAGTACGTTCACTGCATGATAATTATCATGTAAAACAGTGCTAGAGTAAATATAGTTTACTATTTTGGATGGTACGCCTAGGTCAAGAAATATATTCCTGTAAATACATGATTATGATTTAAATGTTATTGCATCATCAACACTTAGCGTATTTCCAGTTGAAATTTGCCTAAGCGTACAGGGCTGATATTAGGGAGTTTAACAAACTTTTTGAAATAAATGATTGTATGGAAATATTGTGTTGTATTTACTTTCGTATGAATTTAATACACTTTAGAACGAATAAAACGGAGCTTTAATCTTCAGAGCAATTTTGATCAACTCTGTTATAAAAATTGCCTGCCACGGCTTGAAATGCCTGCGTACTTTATAAGACGTGAAAATGTACATTTTGCCGTCGTCAACAGAGCCTTGGCGACGTCTGAAACTCCTGCTATTCATTTTTTTGTGCAAAAGGATTAATGACATTGTATTGACAGCCGTCGTCCTGATGTTGCCGTCTTACATGCGTAAACTCCATATTAATTTCGAGGGGAGGGGGACTTGAAAGTTTGCACGAATTTTTATCGAACATAGTAACGATATGAATTTAACATTTTTTTTTTTTGTTTTTTTTAGGGGGGGGGGGCGGGGGGGGGGATGGTACTCCAGCTGCCCCCTGTCTCGTACGCTTATGGAAATTAGGTTATTACCTTTTAGTTTCTCATTCGACGGATGCACGGTGCTGAAAGTGCTAAACTTGCAGAACTTTCTAATAGAGCCAACACAAAGTGATTCTGAATGGCAGGCCAAAAAGGATTTTAGGTTTTCTAAAAAATACGCGTCATAGAATTTTCTAAAAAAATACGCGTCATAGAAAAAAATCTTCTTAATTGCAAATTCTATTTCCAAGGTGTGTCTCGGCCAGGTGATAAATGTAACTGCCATCGATACACAAGGCGGAAAAGGCCCTTCAGAGTTGCAATGGGTTACAAGCTACAAGATTAGCTACACTGTGAAAAATGATAATGATTATATAGCCTACATTGAGAATGGAGGTGTGGCCAAGGTAAGAACATCTAATATGCTAGTAATATACAGGAGGGTTGCGTGGGTGGGTATAGGAGGCAATAAACCCCGGGCCACCAATTTGAAAGAATGCCAAATTTAAGATGGTCTCGTCGAAAGTGCATGTGAAAACGATTTCAGGTGATTTACCGTAAGTCGATGTGATTTAAAAGAAGATAGCCAATTGATTTAAAAGAATTTAGACAATTTATGGAAAGTTGAGGTTGTTTAAAAGAATTGGAAACCCAGTCAATTCGATTGCAAGTTATGGCGATGTGAAAACAAGTTAAGGTTAACGAGAAGAAACACAGATACTAGTTTAATGCAAGTTAAGATCAGTATGTACTTTAATTGAGTAGCTCTTGACAAAATGTATAATAATTTAAGGTTTATTCTATAACTTAACCTCCAACGTAACCCCACCCCAATCCCAACCCTATTCTAACACACTGCATGATGTTTATAAATATATTCTTGGGCATAGCGTTTGGTTTAATAGACCTTTCTTATGATGACCTCATGTGCGGAAAACCAATTTATGCCATATGTCTCACAGGACAATGCAAGTCCGCGTTGGAGAGCGAATAAATTTCATAAAAAACATAATTTGCTCGTTATACAATAATCCGTTACACAATAATCGCGAAAATAAAACGTTGTGTTATATGAACAAACCCGCTTCACCATTCGTCTCCTCGGGAATATCAACGAAAGGGCTAACATATATGACCTAACATGTTTATAACGCGTTCCATATAATTGCTGACGTCATCAGAAATTCCATTTTTTTTAAAACAACGCGCTATGTCTAATTATTTCGTGCGGTGATCTATGTTAAAATGTTGCACGCTGTATTGTACTGCAAAAGTCTTTATACCAAAAATAAAAAATTCTGTAGTGCCAAAAAATTTTATTAAAGAAAACGGCAGTTTTGCGATTTTCAAAAAAACTGGCACTACTGAAATTTTTATATTTCGCTTATTGCTAGTGTATGTTCTAAGAAAAATGATGCACGAAAAAAAATTGGGGTCACCGTGCTTTTTCTAACTACACAAAGAAATAGGCTATTTTAGAGTGAATTTCGTACGCGTGTGTTGCCATAGCAACGAACTATGTGTTACCAAATCATATTTTGAATGACAAAACATCAAAATAGATGAATATCCTGATATCTCCTGCATAAAACCTAATAATGCGACGTTTACAACTGTTACACACCTGAAGTTTCTGAACTGAACTGTATCGACCTCCATCTGAAGTGGGTTTTTTCGCGTTTGACGTCATTATAAGAAAGGTCTATTTATTGACGTCGTCTTGTTTTTCATATTCTCCATATCACGAAAATTATACATTTCGTATATAAGGCGACATACTGAACTTACTTAGCGATCAGTACATATATAATTAAAGTTATCTGTTAGTAAATGAAACTCAGTCAACATTTAGGCTCATTTTTAGGCGATTTAAGACCCATGCAAGGGCAGGCTTCATGAATTATTTATGAGTTAGAGGATTTCGTTTTTCAATATAGGTATTCACTGGCAACTACGACGACGACTCGATTGTTCGAAACACATTTAAACCATACATTACGGCTCGCTTTTTAAAAATTCATCCACTCGGATATAAAGGAATGGTAGCATTGCGTATGGAATTATATAGCTGTAAAGACGGTGAGCTTTTTATCATTTTAATGTTATACTATTGAGTATTTTAATGATCGAAATTTAGAACAATAATGTGGAATGAACAAAGGTATAGCATTAGATAAATCACACGCCTAGTTTTGACAATTCTAGTTTGCAAAAACAATTAAAGAATAGAACAAATCAAGTATTAGGTTACTTTGCACTGCCAACGAATGAGTCATATGCCAGTCGAATCCCAGCTCAATTACTTTTGTTTGTAACTAAAAGTTGTAAATTGGTATAGGAAACAATAACTGGCGAAATCTATATCAATTTTACTTGAAACTTTCGCTAACCGGCAATAAGTGAGTATTTTTTTATAAAAAACAAAATAGTGGACACTCCGAATAATATCATTTTTATATTATCAGCGTTTCGACTAATATTTAGATCAATGTATGCTAAGATAAAATTAAAAGAGCTATATATATACAGCACAAATTAAGACAGGTTTTATAAATCTATCAAAACAACATTAAGTACTCCTGCTTTCCGCAGGAAATGCCCGAGTTATAAAATGGGCTTCTTTTTTTTCCACGTTTAGTCGCAAATCGCAGTCATGTCCTTAACACGTATTGTTCCGGCATGTATACTCATGTCATCTATGGTGTACTCAGGGCCGTAGCCACCGGGGGGTGCAATACCCCCCTAATAATTGCTCACGAGCAATTTAAGTAGATTTTTAGGTAAATTCAGGTAGATTTTCAGTAGATTATCAGATAAATTCAGGTAATTCTTAGGGCATGAGAAAGTCAATTGGAAAAAAGAACTATATCTGTGGATTTTTTTTTAGTTTTTTGTAAAAATTATGATATGTCCGGAAAAAATTTTCTATCTTCGGAAAAATGATGATGTCCGGAAAAATTTTGTATGTCCGCCAAAATTACGGTCAGAAATTAATTTCAGAGTCATTAGTATTAGAATGTTCCTCAATTCTGGTGTGAAGGCATGTGTGCAGGCACTGAAAACTTGTGTTTTGGCTTATACTTGTTTTCTATTTTTCATTTTAGCCTGCAATCCAAATCCTTGTTTAAATGAAGCTCGCTGCAATTTGGTCAATGACGATTTCACTTGCACATGTGGATCTGGCCGCAGTGGAAATCTATGCCAAAGTAAGTTCAATAATACCTTTGTGATGAAAGTTTGCAGCGCCTTTCTAAAATTGGATTGAAGAGGCGAAAACGAATTCAGTTCAGTCGGTCGAGCACTAGAGTCAGTGAATCAGTCAGTCAGTCAGTCAACTTTTTAGTTATGGGACTTTAAATTTGACGGACATGCATGGACAAAAGTTTATACTGTACAATAAATCTAGAGTCAGGAAGTAATAGTCATTATATATTTTCTAAAAACGACCGAGGGTCGAGCGGTACACAGAACAATCAAATATTGTTTCATAGTCTATCATGATCATATAGATATCTTATATACACTAGATAGCGCATCTCTTTTAGTAAAATTGAAGCCAAGAATATTCCAGCGGTTACCCCCATTTGAATAGATGGCGGCCATGTTGGTCGTTCCCACTTAGTAATAAACGCTTAAAAACAACAATAACTTTCATCACTCGAATAGTTTAAAAATGTATTTGGAATATGGTTAACTTAATGTTTAAGTTCCCTGTTTAAGAAATAGAAAACATACGAGTCTTCTCATTTCATGGGAACGACCTGAGCTCGAGACTGCAATCACGGCTTCAATTTTTGAATTGCAGAATAATTAGATGCACTATCTAGTGTATATAAGATATCTATGATCATGATGGACTGCATGCATGGAAACTTAATAGAAGTCATTGTGTTATATGTTTTTGTCTGAATGTGTGCACAGTCACGGTGATAGCTAAGATGAAACGTGCAACACGATGAATAATATGTAACGAAGTTGAGACAAAGGATTTGTGCACGGTGAGGTACAATTCAACATCAAACGAAGGGCAAAGGGCTTTTATCGTTTAGCTTTAAAGTTTTCCTAGCTCAGTGCCGTAGCAAGCACGATAATTGGGGAGGGGGGCTCATATTCATATATTCGTGTTCACAGACCATAAAAACAATCGATTTCAAAAGAAATTAATAACGCAGAACACGAATATATGAATATAGCTTGCGACGGCACTGTAGCTAAAGGCCGTTTTCATTAACGTTCGCTTCGGCCGTGCGGGCGAATTAGCGTTCATTCTTTTTGACGCCCGTCACGCCCGCGTGCATGAGCAGATTTTCAAAGCCGGCTCCGCCCGCGCCGGCAAAGCGACTGCAATGGAAACTGGACTTTAAAGCCTGTTTTATACGTCGTTTGGTCACGTCGAATGCAATTAAGACAATAGATAATGAGATGATAAACCTCATTAAGCTTCATTATCTATTTTTGAATTGCATTCGACGCGATCGAAATTCGACGTACAAAACAGGCCCTAATTAATAAGTTACTCTCAACCATTTGTTTTTTAATGTTGTCCACTGATACTGCATGTGCTCGTCAGATCAGATTTTTAATTGAGTTTTTTTAGTAAGGTGTATAAAAAAGGTAATCCGGCTTTAGTGAGTGCGATTTTGTAGTTTCAATATTTTATGTATAGATTAATCTTTTTCATATTAACAAAATTAGTTTTTATCTTTTGAATGTTTTTTTTATCTTTTGTATCATTCCACGGGCGCCTTCTTCGCACACTAGTGCAAGTTGCACGCACACTTGTCATTCGTGACCAATTACGTGTGACAAAAATCCTAGTGTGCGGGGAAAATATATGCGGGATTTTTGTCACTCATGTCATGAACAACAATTATAATATAGCATTTGTAAATTCTGAACGCTGATTGACTAAGAGCCGTGTTGATATAACTCAATGTCAACACGGAAACGTTGGAAAATTTCTTTCCTTATGTTTCTTTGTGCTATATTATAAAAAAAATATAAAACATTTTTTCCGCATTGATATACAGTTATATCAACACTCGTGGAAATTGCCGGGAAAACTCGAAATTTTGTGAAAACAGTCCGCCCTTCGGGCGTCGTGTTTCCACACAATTTCTCGTTTTTCCAATTTCCACTCGTATTGATATAACTGTATATCAACACGGAAAATGTTTTATATTTGTTAAATATCAAACATGTTTGATATTTTCTGTCATTCGTGACAAAATTTCCTAGTGTGCGGCAAACAGCTCATCAAAACTTTTCGCAGAAAAGAAGTGCCCATGCGTGATATTCCCCATGCGTGATATCACGCACGCGCACTTCTTTGCTCACGGTTGTCGAATTGACGAATGACGAGTGTGCGCGCAACTTGCACTCGTGTCGCCCGTGTCGGCCGGGCTTTAAGTCAGTTCTACTTACTGCGAAAGCGAAAAAAGTAGAAAATGATTCTATAGAATCACTCATGTGCAACTATCCGTCTTTCGCAGACACAATTTCTCGCGAAGAATTTCGCCGTTGTACTGTATGTACTTGTAAAATAAAAACTTATTAATGTATAAATTAATAAATGCATAAATTTTGCTTTGTGCACTCGCGTGTGCAGTAATTTTGACAGTTGTGCTATTTTAAATTCCCAGGCACCTAAAATCTTTTGTCCTTAAAACAATGTCGATTTCTTGGGAAATTCCGAGGTTGCGTTTTTTTATACACCCTGTATACCCTGTATGGTCATTCAATATATGGTTGAAAAGCAATATATTTAGCTTTGTTTGCACATCTTACATGGGCACCTTACATGGAGCATCTTACATGGGCACGACATGTCGAAAATAGTTCCAAAATGATTGCATCAGCTATTGGAGCTCTTAAACGGGTACGCCAATTTATAGATACAAACACTGCTCTGAAAATTTATGGAGCACTAATTCAACCGCACTTTGATTATTGTAGCTCAGTTTGGGATGGTTTGAATATCACGTTAAATGACAAATTGCAAAAATTGCAAAATAGGGCAGCGAGGGTCACAGTGGCGCCGCCAGCTCGATAATTGGGGGGGTGTGAATATCTTCGTGTTCTGCATTATTAACTTCTTTTGAAATCCATTGTTTTTATGGTCTGTGAACACAAATATATGAATATTCGCCTCCCCCCACAATTATCGCGCTGGCGGCGCCACTGGAGGGTCATCACTAAATCTCAATATGATGCTAGTTCCAGCTACCTTTTTAGTAAGCTGGGCTGGGATGATCTTTTAACACGTCGGAAAAAGCATAAGGCTATACTAATGTTAAAACAATTAACGAACTAACTCCGTTTTATCCCCATGAATTGCTTGAATCTCGCAGCACAGGATATAATTTAAGAAACTGTGAACACACCTTATTTTTCACCCTGCTCGGTTTCCTTTGTTCTTGTCGGGGAATATATTCAATATTCCCCTCTAATCAATTTCCGTTTAATAATCCCCTCTAATATTCACCTGGAATTAATAATCCCCTCTAATATTCACCTGCAATGTCTTTGCAGCACAAAAAATGAGAAAAAAACAACATCGCGAAGGCAATATGGCATTAAGAATTATTTCTTTTCTGACTCATTAACGCGACCTCGCAGAGTGAAAAATATAAAAATATTTCCTACGGAAATATGGTTTTTTATGTCAAGCCTCAATTATAGTGATAAGATTAAAGTAGGAAATAGTTAGATTGGATTGTGGCAGATTAAGGTGCGACTTGGCGGAGAAGGAAATTCCGGTGCTTTTACCTACGTAAGACATAAAGTCAAGGCCAAATTTTAGCTACTAAAAGGAAAGCAAAGTTATTCACTTCTCAATTCAACCTTTCTCGCGATCGAGTGAAGACATACGAATTTTCTTTGACGTTTTGGACTTCTTTCTTTTACCTTTATACAGGTGAGATTTTCAATTATTATTATTATTATATTATTCTTATATTTTGATACTTTTAATTTGGGTATTATGGAATTGTCACGCCCAAAAGTTCATGTTTTAGGACACTCGTTTGTCAAACGTCTCCATCGCGATTTGCGCTCTAATTTCGACATCCGTGCGGCCGTTAGTTTTAATATACAAAGGGCCTCTGTCAAATTGCATGGAATTGGGGGACGCACAGTAGATAAGTTGATCGCGTTCGATTTAGATAAAGTTCGTTCATTTCGGCCTGCCATTGTAATTTTGGAAGTGGGTACTAACGACCTTAGCCATAGCAACCCGAAGTAGTGGGTTCCAAAATCGATGACCTCGTTCATCTTTTACTTCAGCTCCCTTATGTTGAGATAGTAGGGGTTTGCCTCATTACACATCGGGCAGCTTCCCCGGAGTTCAACAGGCAGGCGTTTATTTTGAACCAATATTTAGAGGTCGTTCTGGACGGTGTTCCCAACGTTTTTTGCTGGAGTCATAAGGGATTCTTACAGCGCGTAAAATCTCCGTTTCTACCAGACGGTGTCCATTTCAATCGTAGAGCGCAATACACGCTGTATCGCAGTTATCGTGGTGCTATTCTTAAGGCTTTAGCAAGCCTTCCTAGTTGTTAGTCTGTTATCTTCGGTTGTATGTCTTTTATACTTTTATGTCACCAGATACTGTTTAATTTTATTTAGATTTCTTCTTGCACGAGGCTACGCCCTCACACTTTGATTCTGGTGTTGGCTACGTCCACACAGAATATGTTTTATTTGGAGAAGTACTCCATACTTTATAATCCTTGTGAGATTTTATTCTCGTTTATTTGTGATGGCTACGTCCTCACACGTGTTAATCTGAGGCTACGTCCTCATTATTTCTTAGTGGCGTTTTATTGGGCGAGTGGTGCGGCCACTTCGTTGTGTGCCATGCTCGACCCAGCCTATATTTTAGTTTTATTTTATCTTGTTAGATTTTATACTTCATAAACTTTTAGTATTCTCCCACTACGTTTCTGAGTGTGTTTTTCAGGAATTTTACCATGCCCGCCACTCGAAATCAACGTGCTCAGCGACCAGTATCGGCAGCCGTACCACCAGCACGCCGTTCCCATCGCGCTCGAGCGCCCCGTGCCTCAGGAACAACCACGACGGTTCCTTCGTCCAGTTCTCCTCGGCCAGCAACAGCTGCTCCTCTTGCTCCAGCCTCGGCTATCACGCCCCAACAGCTCCAAGAGATCGTCAGCTCCGTAACCGCAGAAGTGACTCGACGCCTGCAAACTGTAGCAACTCCAGTGCCTGGTGTCCACGCAGTCCCATCGGGTTCTCCTTCTGGACCTGCTGTCTCAGTTACGGAATCGCCTATTGTCCGCATCTCAGAGCATGTTGCGACTTCTCCGACGGCTGTGGCGCAACTTGCTGTTTTCAACGCTCTTGGTTCGGCCCACGCCACAATTTCAGGTGAGACGTTTTTCTGGCCATGTTCAACCGTTTTTCTGGCCATGTTCAACCAACGCAGGAATATCACTCTAATAGTTTACCTATAAACTGTCGGATTTCCATTAAACTTCAAAATAAAATTTGGAACGATGAATACATTGATTTCGGGTCTTTGTTGAACAATCCAATGTCAGAAAACAAATTCCAATTGAGCTTTAGCTCTTCTGACGCCGGTTTACCACCATCTCTTTCAGTAGAGCCGATAAGTAAAGCCAAGAAAATAACAAATATTTATTAACAGATTATGGTATCCCTGTCATTTACTATTCGTTGCCAAAATACTTGCGTTCCGAATTGGAAAGATTACAAAAAAGAGCTATTAGAATCATCTGTCCAAACACTAATTACGAAGACGCTTTAATTAGTTGTGGATTGGAGTCAC